>JAJJMA010033292.1:0-15671 GCA_023529015.1 Papaver nudicaule
GAGCCAAAACGAAAAGTTGGTAGTATTTCGGTACCCCTCCTTTTTCAACTGTGAATATTTGTGTGCAAGCTAAGTAACTGGCATGTTTACGCTGGTACTAGCTAACTTGTAGCAGAAGGACTTTATTACTTTATTCCTAAGCAACATATCTTATTGATTGCACCTAATAGATGAATTTAGAACTAAAACCACAAGCATCAAGCAGACGCAAATTTTGTCTATGGAAATCTGCGTAAACTCTTTTCACTTCTTGAAGCTTGTTGTGGTAGTCATCCTCTATTAGGTAGCAGTTCTTCCGTGAGATTTACTTGAATACTATAAGGACTTCACTTGAGAGTTGGCAAGCACAGGTAGACGATAACATACATTTGTGGTAATTATCAGATTAACCAGTAACCTTGGTTGCCTGAGTTCGTTCTTGTTTATTCTACGGTCCTTCTCTTCTGCAATAATGTTATTCAAGAACACCTACACAACAACAAGGTTTGGAAGAAGCAACATACGGCTGCACGTTCGTTAGTTAGCTCTGATTGTGTAAGTTTCTTCAGTGATTCTTTTCACAGTTGAGGTGAGACAAGTTGGGCATTGTTTACTTGTTTTTCATGTTAGTCCCCGCTTGTAAGTAGATTTCTGTATAACCTGGATCATATCTAAAGGAAGTCACTTTCGTATGTTAAACTGTGGAGAACAGTTCGAAACATACACCAGGTAATAGAGGTTGCAAAGCCGAAGTTATTTCAAACCGTGAACACTGGTTAAAGCATCTCTTAGGCCTGTAAAGGACGTCGGCTAGGGGAATCAAGTGCGTAGGGTTTGTGAGATTCAAGAGACATAAGGAGTGCGACAGTAGCTGATTCGCTTGGAGGGTAGAATCTTCTCTTCTACATCCCAGAACGAAGTCTGACAGTAGGCTAGTGTTTGTAGACAGTTAGTACTGTGCGATGTTCAAACTGGATGAGGTCCCGGGGTTTTTCTGCTAGATAGCGGTTTCCTCGTTAACAAATCTTTTGGTGTCTTGTGTGCTTTACTTTAAGTATTACAAACATAAGTTGTACGTTACCATAACCTGCAGTTAATTCCCAATCTTTTCGAGGGATTCACCAAGACTTGTCTTGCGTCGGAATTGATCAATTGTGATCCAACTCAGGTTATCACGTACAAATTTGGATATTGATTTTTGAGATCGTCCATATCTTACCATAAGACTCACGAGCCCAAACAAAAAAGTGGTAATATTTCGGTACCCCTGTTTTTTTAACTTCAAACCAGGTTCGACAGATAAAAGTTGAGCCGAATCGTTTATCTACTGCAACTGCATACTAGGTTTGACAGATAAAAGTTGAATCTATTTGAAATCAATATTTCAATCGATTTATACCTAATCTACAAATCAAACACAACAAATAAGTATCTGAAATCACTATTTCTTGTTAAACCTAATTTCACGTCTTTTCGCTCATCTCATCTTGTAGTTGTTTTCAATCTTTTATAAATCGACAATAAAACCGGTAAAACAATGAAGAGGGGAAGAGGGGATGGCTGGAGAAGAAGTAACAAAATTAAAGGGAATTTAGAATATAATGTATCAGATTAGGTTTAGGTTTTTAACTAGTGAAAAGACAGTTTGGTAAAAAGGAGAGTTAAGGGATAACTTAGTTGTTGTTGTTTTATGCATTGAAGAGTTTTTATGAGATCTCCAAATTATAGAGCGTAGATTCGATCCACCGACTTCATATGAATATCGGGCTCCTGAACAACTAGGCTAGTCCCTGTTAGCTGATAACTTAGTAACTTAGTGGAAAGAGCAGTTTGGTAACTAGGAGGGAAAGAAATTTCCCGGAGGTCCCCGATGATGGTTCATTCTATCACCAATTTTTTTTATTTCTTTGATCAGAAGTGAGAATTTTATTAGATAAGGAGAATGTACAATAGTTCTACCAGTGGTAGAGAATTAGATGGAATACAAAAAATTACATGAAAAGTTCATCCCAACAATTTAGCACTGAACTTGTGAAGTTTGGGTGAGCTTGATTTCCGCAGCTGCTTCCCATGTGAGAACCAAAGAACGAGCTTCGGTGCCAAAATCTTTGTCAGGTTTAAACTGTATTTATCCTCAAAATTTGTATTTCCCTCCCTAACGTCCAAACTACAACATCATGGTTTAAACTCCAAATGTAGTTGCCATTAGCATTATGAAAGCTTTTATGATGCCAAGAATGTGTCAAACTACTGAAAGAGCTTGGAGAGACTCATGAACAACACTTATCAGGCAGAACCATAGACCACACAACATTAGCCACTTTGCAATTGAGAAATAAGTGACTTTGTGTTTCACTATCATCACCACAAAGTATACATAAATTGTGAATATCAACACCCCTATATTGCAGCACATCAATGATATTAATCTTCCCATGCACAAGACACCACACTAAAAAGTTAATCTTTGGAGGAATTGGTTTTTTCCAGATGAAGTCATGTGGGAAGTCTGTTACACCATCTTCACAGTGAAAACCCAGTGTTGTGAAGTGACCATCTTCTAGTATCCAGTAAGGAGTCTAAAGTTAGTTGCATTACCAAACCAAATATCTTTCCAAAATCTTACCTGCCTTCTGGAATGCAAAGTGTAATTTAAGTTTTCATTTATCAGATGAGCATAATTTGCAATTGCCCTCCAACAAGAAATACCATATTTTTCGGTGATCTTCTCTGGAATCCAACAAGAGTACTCAGTACCATATTTATCTATTATGATTTTACACCATAATTTGTTTCTTTCCACCCCAAACCTCCAACACTATTTAGCAAGCAACACCTGATTCATAATCCTTAGGTTGCAGACACCTAATCCACTTCTCTCTTTTGTAGCACAAACCAAATCCCAGTTAACTAAGTGAGAAGCCTTGGAACCATCACTGTATCTTTTGAAGTATTTTGATGACTTAAATTGGTGCCTTGAAAAGTGAAAAACAGTACATAGCAAGAGCAGTTAAAATACACTTCAACAAAGTCAACTTCTTTTAGACAAAAAAATTTTTGTCTCTAAATTGAGAGTTTTGCATTAAACTTCTCAAACACCGGATCCCATCTCTGTTTAGAGTTGGATTTAGCACCGAGTGACATCCCAAATAGAGAAACGGAAGATTACGAGTACCACAACCAAACTTCCCGAACTTTGGACCTAAAAAGAAGCACAACCACGTTATGTTCTTGTAAAATCCCGACAAAAGGTATAGACGTTAATGAAGGGCACGTACGGTGTTGATTATATTATCCCTCGGACCAAATTGCAAAGACACTCAAAGATGATGGAAAAGTTATTAGACTGAGCATGTTCCACCGCATCAGCCAACTTGGCATGACATGAGCAGGCATGCAACAAAATCCAAAATCTTCAATCGGCTAAACAAACAACCATTATTTCTTTAATGATTAATTCAACGGAATGAACCAAGTCAGTCTAATAAAGGTTTACATTTAATCCAACGAAACAGAGGTGGGATTTGGATTACGAGTCATTGCTGACTCATTTTACAATTAACTAGACTGGCGTGGACAACACCTTATGGTGACAACCTAATACAGGTAAGATGGAGTAACTCTCCTATTTCGATTATATAATTTGAAATTGATTGATACAGCAGGCTGTACATCCAAGTTTTTTTTTTTTTTTTGTTAATTTTGTCGTAGACTGATGTAAGTCGATAACAAATTCAAATAAAACTCAACTCCAGTTTGTACTATCATGCTGGAGAGGAACTATTGCCATGGCAATCGGTCTACTGTTTGAGTGCAGCTATGAAAATATCTTCAGCGGCCTTCCATCTATGCACTTTCCACTTTAGAAATTCTACTTTGTACGTTGGGATTGGATTCGTTTTATCATGTGATTGCTACGAAAGCTCCTATGCCTCCTTCCACTTATCCCTCCAGCTTAGTTTGTACTATGGAATATTACTTCGAGATGAGATTGGGATATAGGGTCTGATTGTGACTTAAGGTTATGAGACAGAAACATCCCCTCCAACTTGCGCGGAGGGATTGAGACCGAAGCATATTCCAATATGCTTAGCTAGAGCGTAGAAGCTACATTCTAGAAGATACATAAGCATGTCCAAGTCCAGATGCTGGTTAATTCTAGAAGCTACATTCTCTGATTTCGACCCCATGAATCAATAGAATAATTTAAAATAGGGTGATTTTGAAGTAAAATCAAAAAACTCTGAGCTGAAAAAATCAAAATCGGTAGATACAATGACTAACATAAGCCGATTATGTTTCAAACCAAATTTATCGGTCTATAAGAACATGGATATTAGTTGACTATCATTCAAAATTTTCAATATTAACCGATTGATACATGAAGAACATGAATATTAGTTGACTATCATTCAAAATTTTTAATATTAACCGATTGATACATGTTAAATAATAAGTCGATATATGTATAAATATCAACAGATTGTAGTAAACCATTCCATGCAATCGTTGAAACTTTAAGTTAGTATTGGCAGATTTGTTTTTTATTTTATCATTCCTGAAACCGAATGCAATAATCGGTCGTAATAGCTCCATCAACGACCGATTATGTCAGTTGTTTTTCCTGTCTGAAAATTGACTGAAACAATCAGCCATTAAATGGTCAATTAGCGACCGATTCATACTGTCATTTTCGTGTCTAAAAAAAGACAGATATAATCGGTCGTTAAATGGTCAATTAACGACCAATTGTAACTGTCATTTTTCAATAATCAAGGAACGGTTCTTGTTGAACTTTTTGTTAATCGATTATTTTCATTATAGGCAAAAAAACCCATTTATTTGATTTGATTTCATGGTTATTTAACAACAATTTGATCACTCAATCTTGCAAAACTGGTTCAAGCATTTCATCATACACCTTGTGTGCCTGATTTAATTAAAGAAAAAGGAGTTAATTTGATTTCTCAATCATTTCACATCTCCTTCCCTGCAACACATGTTCATACACAATCCATGTGTAGAAAATTCAATATAATCCAACAGGATAATGGTATACCTAATCGTGTACCTAATCTAGCAAAGCTGATGTTGTTGTTGTTGTTGTTGTTGTTGTTGTTGTTGCTGTTGCTGCTGCTATGTCTAATGAAGAAGAAGAACGAGGGAAGAACACTCGTGTTGCAGCTGTTGCTGTTTGTTGTTGCTACTGTTGTTGTTTGTTGTTGCTTCTACTGTTGTTGTTGTTGTTGTTGTTGTTTGTGTTGTTTGTTGTTGCTGTTGTCGCTGCTATTGTAGTTGTTTGTCGTTGTTGTTTTTTTCCAAAGATTTTTTTGTTGTTTGATGTCTCTGCTATTGTTGTTGTTTGTTGTTGCTGCTGATTGTTTCAGTCGATTGAAAATAAAAATCGGTAAAACAAAAAAAATTAAAACTTAGTTTTTTTCTATTGGATTTGGACATCCCATATCCACTTTCTTGGGTTGGATACAAAATCTACGGGGCTAAAAAAGTTTACATTTGGCAAAAATCAGGGAGATACTAGATATCTTCCCCCGCCAAGATTCTGTTAGAATATTATTTGTAACAGTTAATTATTGAAATCTAGGGTTTTCCATAGAAACAAAACAAAGAGGACATGGTCACTAGTTCAACTAGATGTCCTTAACACAATAGTGCACTGCTACATCTCAAAAATGAGTGATGCCAATACCCCTCACAACGCAGTTACGTCCAGGATGAAACAACCCGATATAATCACTGTATAGCATAACAGAGATTACCCACTCAACGAACTAGCAACAACGAAGGAAAATAAATAACACACAATGCACATAAAAAGCAGGAATATAATCATGTTAAGCAATAGAGTCATGTTTAGCAATACATAAGACTTAGCGTTATAGACAAGCATTTTAAGTATCTTTCAAATCGAATCAAATAAATTTTATTTATGAAATAGTAAAGTAGTATATGTTGAAAAACTCTAAAAAGCATCCACAAGAGAACTACTTTTATATATAGTTATATTCCTTAGGCGCAAGCGAGAACAAGTTCTAACAAGGAACCAACTATTCTAATCTGCAAAACTAGTTGAGGATGTGTTCTTCCTCATACTTTCCAAAAGATCAAGATCTTCTTCAATGGCAATGTTTCTCTACGTTAGATCAGTGAAGCTGTCATTGACATGTTTTGAGAGTTGAGTCGTTTCTCCAGCCAGGAGCTTGAGTTGTTCAAGCATCACATCCATCTTTTCATTGATATGTGTTTACTTATTGTCTTTATATACAGACATGCTTTGTTCAGAAGATTGACTGCATTCATTTTCAGAAGACTCAGTGTGAATCCTTTTGTTGGGGAAGACAACTGTCCAGGTTTCTTCACCATTTCCTCTAGAGCTAGACATGATAGAAATGTTTGATGCAGATTGAGATCTTAAAAGTTTGAGATTTAAAGGGTTCTACAAGTTTTTTCAGATTGAAGAACTGTAGAATTTCAAGAGATAAAAAATCCTTCTTTTTACATAAACTGGTATGTACCGAAGAAACCCTGAATAAGTAGTAGTATATATCCTAGTTTGTGAACCTTGAGTTTAGATCTCGTCAATCGAGGAGATTGAAAAGGTTAAATCAAGAGTCTATCTCTTAGGAGCAGATGATCAATATGAAAGATATATATAAGGCTATTTAACCGATGGTACTCAGTAAATGGCCAACTGCGGACTTTGGTACCCAATATTTGGTATATTAATGAATGGTACCTGGAATTGACGTTGACCGCTAAAAACTCTATTTGACCGTCAAAATCTCCATTTGACCTGGCTATTTATAATTTTCTTATTTATAAATGTATTTTTTTTTATTAATAATATAATCTTTTACGTATTTAACCCTATCCAGATTTCTAGAAAAACGAAACTACTCCATCTTCTCCACCTTCTCGTATGCGTCCATTTTCTTCAAAATTGTTAACTCTTTATTCCTCGATCTCCTTCTTCTGTTCTCGTACTTCTCCCAATTCTTCCACTTTTTTTTTTCTTCCTTCTTTCTTCTCTCTTCATCCATCATCATGAAAGGATGCAATATATATTGACTCAGTAATCAATGCATCAGATCTCGATTAGTCGCAACTGTAATAAATCAACATGTTAATTCGTGAGGCAATAGTTCCCTTCTGTGCGATTTTTGGTGTTCTTTGTTTTTTGAAATTAAAAAACTGTAGTTGTAGGGGGTAAAACCCCTCGGAACACGTGTCTCGCATCTAAGAAGCCAAACCACACCGAGAAGACCGGCAGCGAGATCTTGGACCAGCCTAAGGAATGAGAAGTCACATACAAACGAAGTAAAGACTCGAAAGGAAAGGATTCGGACCATGTTGAAGGACCGAAGCCCCAGAATCAACCTCGGAGCAAATAAACCGCCTTACTCGACAGAGACTGACACCACCACGATTGAGTCGTTTGTCTTTATTAGCTGTAAACCACCCAAGCTCGGCCTATATAAGGCGAGCTTGGAAAACGTTGTAAGGGTTGGATTCTTTTTGGGTTAAGCCTAAGCAGCAAGAGAGAGATTAGGTCTGTATCTCCTCTGGTTCCTTAGGGTTATATTCATGTAATCACAGCATCGTAATATATACCAATCTTCATACATTTAGTCTTTGCTATTTATATGTTTTCAGTCTTTAATTACTGTTTGGATCACCTTCGGTATTGTTCTTGGTGGCCTTCACACCATAGAAACTCAAATAAAACTACTGTATGTATGAGTAGATCTGATGGATATGGGATATGGCTCCTTGAGTACCTATGCAGATTTTCTACTCGTACAGTAGTGGTGGTAGAAAATGAGGAATTTTGAACTGGTGGTGGATCTAATTGATATAGTATTGATGACGATGGAGAAGAATTGGGTTGATCCAGTTTTTTATTTTGTTTATGAGTTTGAACGAGGTTTATTAATTTTTCCCCAAATTGAAAATGAGGGTTTTGGTTTAATTCTACTGTGAATTACTTTCACATAATGATTCAGGAAGTGTAATCAGTTTTATATACTTCGTTTGTGATTAAAATTACTATACAAACTATTTGATTGGATTGGAAATGAGTATTAAGCTTTGATTTTGTTTGAGTTATGGTTTTGAATTGATTCATAATTTCACATCTGCGTCAGTCATGGAAGCTTTGGGTCTATTATGACAAATACAGTGAAAGATTCTCATGAGAATTCGAAGCGGTGCCTATGGTGATGGCGGTGGTGGTCGAGGAAGAGTTTGGTATTTCATTTTCTGTTTTTCATGGTGATTGAGAATTTGGATTTAGAAGTTAGTTTTTGCCTTTGGTGCTTAAGTTAAGTGTGTAAATAATGAGAAACTTAAGGGTGCAATCGTAAATTGCAAAACTATAATTATAAAATTTGAACTAATACTTGGTCAAACGTAGACTTGATGGTCAACGCTAATCTCAGGTACCATCCCTTAATATCTGAAATATTGGGTACCAAAGTCCTCAATTGGTCATTTGCTGGGTACCATCGGTTAAATAGCCCATATATAAACCCCCCTTTGTTTATAATCTATAATTTTCACAAAAAATCCTTATTATCTTGCGCATCACATCATCAGGATCAGAATAATGAGCCGCCATAATAAAAGGATTAGTAAGAAAAGGACAATGAAGTCCTTGGAGAAGTGGACTGCAATTTCTTTCTTATGTCTACTACTTTTGATTTTCAAGGTATTTGAAGAATTGCAAATACTTGTTGCCATACTTTTGTCACCCGGTTTACTCCTCATGTCACGAAGGTTTGTTTCCATAACCTTTGCGATCTCCTTAAACGGGTAAGGGAGGAGTTTAGTTGTTTAGTGTGATTAATATTGTTAGGTTTTTCAGGATTTGACACAGTGTGTTTCCTTTTTTTAGCAAAGTATGCTAGGTCAAAGCATATCAATTTTTTCACTTCAGAAAATCTTTGGGACTTGAAAATTTCTTCTTTTTTGTTACGACATATGGTTTGAACCATGTATTCCAGTTGCACCTGCTTCTTCTAGTTAATAAATTTGCTTTAACAAAAAAAAGAAACTTTCTTCAACTTGCTTGCATTTCTAGTGACGTTCATTTGCTGATGATCTAACAACCGATGTTCTCCGGTCCGGAAAATAGTTTGTCTGTTAAACTCCATGAAACCTTTTCAAATCACAAGCAATATCATGCATAATGTTCATGCATTTAGGCCGGTTCCAATGGAACCTAGCAAATGTGCCCCTTTGCAATCCTAGGTGGACTAGCAAAGCAAAAATCAGGCAGTGGGTATCGTTGGAAATTCCATCGACAGATGGAAAAAGCATCGTCGATGGAAATTCCATCGACATCGATACAATTTCCATCGACATCGATATAATTTCCATCGTCGATGCTTTTTCCATCTACCAACGGTAACAATTTGAATTTACCATTTACTATAAAATGCGGTAAACTTGAATTCAAAATTCACACAAAAGTTTTCACTCTCTCTTTAGCTCTTTCTACCCTCTTCTGCTCTCTTTAGCTCTTTCTACTCTCTTTTAAAAATGGGAGAAACATCCAAATTTGTTAATTGGTCCAGAGTTGTGGCAGAAGCCGCCGAAAAAAGATACTGCGAGGGATACAAAAAAAATAGAGGAATCCAAAAAACAGAGGAGAATTCAAGTTTTGGAAATTAACGAGGTCAAGGTTCCAGCTAGAAAGCAAAGAAAGGTTCAAGCAAAAGGCAAGGAAAATCTCAAACCTCAAAATATCAAAGTGCAACCGAAAGGTAACTTGAGAATTATTAAAACTGGAAAAAATCCAGGACAAACATACAAAGAACGTATCGAATGGAAGTTGCTTCAGTTGAAAAAATTCAATAAGGGTTCAAAGATAGTGAGAGAGCAACAAACTGAAGTTCCTGAAGAAGATAAACCAATGTTTGAAGATAGGCAGCGATTTTTCGCCAAGTCTATTTTTATGTATTAGATTCCTATGGAACCTAGAAAACAAGCCCCTGTATTTAGTTAGTGAAAATATATGATGTAAAATATCTAAGAAATATGATGCTGTAAAAATTCTAAGAAATGCGATGAATGTTGGAATCCTTTCTATATAAACTTAATTTTTTTAAAAAAGCAATCAAATCAATCAATATGGGTTCGCAGTTTATAGAATCCGATGATGATCTTGCTCTTATCAATGATTTCGTCTCCGTTCATGTACCCGGTGCATAAGAGTTTAGGCATGCAAGTTTTGGACGACATACGAGTTTTAGCACAAGAGTCAGAATTGGAAGGATCCTGAATGATTGTCGTATACTTGGAAATTATGTGCGTCAAGTTGCCGAAGAACAATGGGGATGGGATGAAGATCAAGTCGAAGCTTTGGCATCTGCCCTCTATAATGAAGAGCAACCAAGGGTGTTTGCATTATGGCGTTGCTACCGTGTGTTAAGACAAAGTCTACCTGGATTTTTCTAGGTGGGCTAGAACAAACATCACAACCAAATCGGCTTTAATTGTGCGATAGTAATGTAATTGGGTTATTTCAAATAAACGATGTACTCGGCTATTCTATCCATGTAACTGTTGAAATCCTTGCACTGAACGTTGAATGCGCCCATGAACAAATCCTCCTGCACATGCAAATACATAATAGGTAATGGTACGGGAGAAAACACATGCAATCCATGTTGTTTTCTCCCCTACCTTTACCTTATTATGTTTTGGCATCAATGCGATTCCCAAAAAACAATCGTGGGTTGAAATCCTTGCACTGAAGTCGTTGAACCGGCCGAACAAATACTGCACAAGCAAAATCATCACATGACAATGGTAGACGATAAAAATTGACAATGTTTTATCGTCTACCATTGTCACGTTGATGGTTTTGCATCGGTGCAATGCATAATAAAACAAGCCTTATTATGTTCTGGCCTAACACAGTCATTTATCTTGGTAGAGGTCATCCACCCGTAGTAGCGGTAGTTCGACCTTTACCAAAGATAAGGGACTGCGTTAGGCCAGAACATAAGGCAATATGTTTGACGAACTCTTCTCATCAACCCACATAACGATTAACCAGAAAAGTTTTTAGGACACGGTAATGTCGTTCGTATTTGAATTTCTTTCCTTTACATCGTTGCCATTCCTTCAAAGTCCTCGCCAGATTTTCATCTTCGGTATCTTCCGGAAAGTGACCTTTGTTTAATCTCCCCAAGTGCATAAATGCATGGACTCTTAGGTGTATTTTTCTCCAACGCGACCACAACGTAGAGAGATCACGCACGACTTTGGAAGTACGTCTATCTAATTTGAATTCTGCAGTGACAGTAGTCCACAACTATGGTTCATTTACTTTAACCCGATTACGTTTCATATCGTTCGGGGTCGGATAGAAAATCATATAGTTTGTACAAAGACATAAATCTTCATTCCACGTAAACTTAGGACGAGGTTTAGGTGCATCCGGTAATGAATCTAGAGGATTTGCTGGTTTTTTCGGTGCGGTTTGGTTTTTAGATGACGAAGAAGAAGAAGTTATGGAAGATTTGCATCGCTTAACTGTTGGGTTACCATAGTGTCTAGGAGGAGTGGTATACCATCTCTTAAATGGAGGAGGAGTGAATAAAGGAGGATGTTTCGATGAGGGTTCAGTGTAGTAGTAGTTATGGACTAATTTTCCCGTTATGCTTCGAAACTTAGGTGATGCCGGAGGAGTACCGAGTAAAATAAAGTTTGGAGGAGAAGATGGTGGAGTTGAATATGATGTTAGAGTGGCTTGGGAAGATGATGGATTAGACATTACGAAAAAAAATTGATTTATCAGATGAAATCGAGAGCAAATTAGAGAAATATCGAACTAAGTTGGGAGTGAATGAAGTGAAGACCAGGTTTGAGTTTATATAGGATTGGAGCGAAAAATATAGGCCGTTGGATGACCCTAATCTCCTCGATGGAAATTCCATCGTCGACATAAATTCCATCGACCTCGACACTTTTTGTATCTGTCGATGGAATTTCCATCGACGATACTATTTCCATCTGACGTGCAATTTTGCAACGTCAAAACAGATGTTTGCTAGGTCCATTGTCAGACAAAATAGTCAAAATTTGTGTTATATGTGTCCCATAGGAAGGGGCCTTACTCTGGTCTTTGTATAATAAAAGCTGTATACTGCACACACACACACATGGTCCAACAATGTGGATGGAATTTAGATAAGCACACCAACGCATTGTTTCTTTTTATGACAGAGTAGTCATAGCCGAGATCTCGGAAGCAAATTGGAAGCACTTTTCTTGGGTCATACACATTTCTACAGCAACAAAAAGAACCCAAAAATCTAAAATATCACGTGACAGAGATGAGCAAGTGGCGGAGATATTCTTGGGCATATTCTCATCTTATTTCTGGAAACAGCAATGATACACTGACCGTGGGTTAATAGCCCACGGTCTGCCCATCAGTGAAAATGTGAGAGGGAGTGGAGGGGCCCACAAACCCGCACCCCCCTGCTTTCCCCGCTGCGGGTTGGGGGGCCCCTCCACTCCCTCTGACAACTGCAATCATAGGCAGACCGTGGGCTATTAACCCACGGTCACTTTATCATTTTTGTTCTGGAAAACCAAAGAAACCAACAAAAAGAGCCAATTTCCCAACAATAAAAAGAAGAAACAGAAAATAATTAAAGTTATCTTTTTCATCTCTTGCATTTCAGAAGGAAAACAAAAAAAAAGTTCTCCCAAACTAACGGGAATAGACGGCGGATTTAAACATTGACCGTCCATTCCCTTTAGCATTCATGGAATATTCCGTCACCCCGATGACGTCATCTCCACCACCGTCTTCATCTTCTTCTCCCTCTTCTATTACACGTTATTTCTCTGAAAGGAAACAAGAAAGAATATTCAATAGGATAATCCAATGCTTTTGATATTAAAAAAACGAATCTTCCTTTCCTTCTTCCTTAAATACCCTCGTCCTCTGTAATCCCCTTTCCTCATCAACAATCTCCATCTATATCCTCCTGATTTCTTCTTCTTCAATCTCTCTATCTTCTTATACGTTTCTCTGTTTCTGTTCGATCATCAATAATCAAAATGGCTGCTATTAAAGCTGTTCATGTTTCTGATATACCACATCTTGATCAAGTTACTGAAAATGCATCCATCTATACCAACCGATTCAGTAAAGGAATCGATTGTGTTAGAGCTACGCTTACACCGCAGAAGTTTCGTGTGATTGGGCATAGAGGAAGTGGTATGAATATATTACATTCATCTGATAATAGAATGCAAGCTATCAAAGAGAATTCTATCGTATCTTTTAATAACGCTGCTAAATTCTCCGTCGATTTTGTCGAATTCGATGTTCAGGTACGAGAATTTCAATTTTTGTTGCTGTTTTTTCATTTTAGAAAAAAAAAAACATGTTTTTTTGTTTCGGGTTTTGTTGGAGAACGGTTTTCGCCGCCGCGTATTACAGCCTTTCTTGTTTCGGATTATGTCGGAAACGGTTTTCACCGCCGCGTATCACACACAGACCCGTCAGTCATGAGGGTGTTTAGAAAGAAAAAGTTCATGTTGTTTGGGTTGAGCTAGTGAGAAACTTGGGCTGAAATATCCCTTTACGCCTTTGCCCTGCCATGTATTATTTTTTTTTTTTTTTTTTTTTTTTTGTAGGTCATGAACATCACTTTGGTCATGTTTGTTAACACAGAATTCAAATTTTACAGGTGACTAAAGACGATATACCCATCATTTTCCACGACGATCTAATTTTCACAGAAGAAAATGTAAGAAATTCTTTCTTCTCATGTCTTTGTGTCTTGATCTATACTTATGTTCTTGTTATTAAGAATTAGAATCAGGTTTCCAACATTAATTTTTGATGGGGTAAAAATATTACAGGGTATAATTTGTGAGAAACGGGTTACTGAACTTACTTTAGCTGAGTTTCTCACCTATGGACCTCAAAGAGAACCTGGAAATGTAAGTGCACATTTTCTTCTATCTTACATGTTGTGTTTCATTTTCTTGGATTGATTGAATGAATTTGTTACAAAGTACTGATCTTTGGCTTTTTGGTATCTGATTTCAGGTTGGTAAATCTCTTATTAGAAAGACGAAAGATGGTAGAATTTTCAACTGGAAAGTGGCAGACGATGATTCTCTATGCACATTGCAAGAGGCATTTCAAAAGGTTAATTCGTCGCTGGGATTTAATGTCGAGTTGAAGTTCGATGACTACGTTATCTATAAGGAGGAAGAGCTAGTTCTTGCTCTACAAGCAGTCCTAAAAGTTGTATTTGAGTATGCCAAAGATAGACCTATTATCTTCTCAACATTCCAGCCAGATGCTGCACGGCTAATCAGGGGTTTACAGAACACATATCCTGTTTATTTCTTAACAAACGGCGGAAATGAAATCTACTCAGATGTGAGAAGGAATAACTTGGATGAAGCCTTAAAAATGTGCCTAGAACATGGCTTGCAAGGGATTGTATCAGAAGTTAAAGGCATCTTTAGAAATCAAGAAGCTGTGTCTAGGATTAAAGACGCCAATCTTTCTCTATTGTCCTACGGCCAATTAAAGTAAGACTCGTCTTCTTCCGCTCTAATAAACACTACTGCTTACTGAATCTTCCTATTTATATATTCTGCTTAGAGGATCAAGAATGCCCATCTCTTTTGAACTTAGACTAGTTTTTGCTTTAGGATTATACAAAGTAGACATATCATACATGTTTCATTTGCTTTTTGTTGCATCTTCTGAACATGGATATTGCGTTCTTCCCCCAGCTACTTTTAGTGCACAAAATTTCTCAAGGCCAGGCATGTTTATCTTGTGGTAGTAGTGGTACTGATGATTATTTTTTTGTGTGTGCTTTTCAGTAATGTGGCAGAAGCAGTTTACATGCAATATTTAATGGGTGTTGAAGGGGTAATTGTGGACTTTGTGGGGGAGATAACAGAAGCAGTCTCTGATTTGATACACCCTACGAAGAAGGAAGAGGAAAAGAGTGGTGAAGTAGCATCAGTAGGAGAAGGATTAGGGCAAATACAAGTAACGAATAAAAGACCCAACTTCACACAATTGGAACTAACATTTTTACAGAAGCTCATTTCCCAATTGATACAACATTGAAAATTTTATGCCAGGGCTAGAAACAAACATACATTTGAGGCCCCTTAAGACTAACATGGCGAACCCATTTGGAAACGTGAAACATAGTTTGGGATACAATTTCTTCTTCTTTTCTCTCTTTTTTGCCTTTTCTTTTCCCTGTTTTTCCTACTACTTTCGAAGAAGTACTAGTGTGGAGAAGTATTGCGTTGTATATTAAACCTACTGATATATGTTCATCAGTATATCTATCCCTGAAAAATTATTGAAGTGCTTAAGAAATGAGCAAGCTTATCTTCTTTGTTGTCGTCTGTTGCAGAGACAAACAATTCAGCTCTGGGTTTTATGATTGGATCCACCTGTTTAGTTGTTTGAATATCAATGTTTAAAACTGTGCAACTAACGAATTCACAGGGAAGTAGAAGATACGCTGTTGTCTCAAATTCAATGCCTTTGGCGCAGTAAAAGCAACTATTTCTAGCATCAAGTCTAGAGTTCGGATTTTCACAGTAAACTAAGCGAAGAAAAAAACACGCCATCATCTGTGGCCACGGACGTGATTAGATTT
>JAJJMA010033319.1:0-18621 GCA_023529015.1 Papaver nudicaule
AAAAGGTGCTATCAAGGTCTTTATATGGGCTTTGATATTGTCAATAGTAAAGTAAAATCTATTGACAAAGAGTTATGTTCGAAAGAACTGGAAAGGGCAAATCTTCATCATAGTATCCGTCGATTTTTTTTCCAGTTTATTTGGGTTATAAACTTATAATTAGACATGAAATACTCTTGAATTTGCACAATTTGGGATGAAATTTCCTCATAATTGCCATTTTTGGCATGAAATACCCTTAGCAAGGGCTACTAATTCTCAGAGCTAAAGATTTAGTTAGAAATGTAAACACAAAATTGGTCTGAAGCAATTTTGTCAAATTTTTGATCTATGAGACTTCTAAAATGTGATACTGTTTATAAAGACATGAATCAGATATATACTTTTTATAAAGACAAAGGATGGCAAATCACCATAACGAACAGTCAGCAAACTATATGGAGTTACATATATGCCCTTACATTCACAAGTATTAAAGGAAAACAATTGAATTTCAAAACGAAACAAAATGAAAGGAAAATAATTGAACTTTCGGGTCCACTGCTTTTCAGCCAGAAACGTTTCTTCTTGTAGATAATGACTAAACATAAGAGTAGAATTTTGCTTTGATATCTGGACAAGGGGATCACCAACGGTGCATCACATATACTTCCAGTAGGTCCATTTGTTGGAGACAACCCACCACGACCACAACCATCTCATGAAAATCACAAATTTATGATTTGGTTATGTCATACCTTCTTGGGAAGGTCAGGGGCTGGAGATAGAAACTAAAAACAAAGTACATTTGCTTCACTTCTTCATGTTGTTCACCTTCCAACAAGCATCTTTATCTGCAATATTTTCATATAAGAGGTCGAGTCGTGCAGTCTTATCTTAACACGTACGAACACCGACTTTTCAAACTCGTGTTCATGGCCCATCACCCACTCCATGTAAAACAAACGTCCGAGAGTCAATTCTTCGGCAAAACGAAGAGTTAGATTAGTTGAATCTTATACATGAAGAACTAACACATTCATTCACTTTTTTGTCCTACCTTTTTCTCTGTCTATATCCTTCAAGTTCTCTAACCAATACTGAGTTGGTATTTTCTAATTCCGAGATTCTCTTGTCCCTTTCTTCTATGAGTCTTTTCATGTCCAACAGTGAGTCGGTGTTCTCTGATTCTGAGATTCTCTTGTCCTTTTCTTCTATTTGTCTTGTCAAGTCCAAGATCATATCCTCCTTTCTTCAAAAAAAAAAAAAACAAAATTGATTTTTTTCCTCCTAAGACCATTGATTAACAAATTCTTGACAAACCTGGAAATGATAGAGACATGAGATTTTAGATTTTTTTTTTTTTTTATAGAAAAACCAGTTATATAAGCGCTACAACAGGTGTCAGAACCACTTGTAGCAGTTGTACAACTAGTTACAGAACCACATGTACAGTGGGTACAAGTGGTGTCAGAATCGCTGGTACCATGGGTATATAAAATTTTAGATTTTTTTTTTAGAGAAACCACTTGTACGAGTGCTACAACTTTTGAGAGTACCAGTTGTACAATTGGTTATAGGACCACTTGTACAATGGGTACAAGTTGTGTCAGAACTGATACTTTTGAGGAGTGAGAATTTCCTTTCGTATTGATAACACAAGTGAATAATTCATAGAAACTCTATGTACCCTGTGTACAAGTAACCAATTCATAACCCAATTCAAAATCTAATTCAAAAACCACAATCTACGATCGTTCCAAGAACTCACTAACCTTTTTATTTATAACACAAGTGCCAAACAGTGACATACATGGCTATTCAGTAAACACAAGAAAAAACAACTCCTAAAATTCTAATTGCAGCAGCTTTATCCAACAGTAAAATATCGATTCCCTGTGACATTGTAATCCTATAACTCATTCACATTGTCAAAACCTTAGAAATGACTTGAAAATCACCTATCGAGCATTATATATGCATAAAACATCCATAAATCTGCCACGATCAAATAAAACCACTTTAAGGCCACCCTAAAATTGAAGCAGTTGTACGCATAATCTAATAAAACCATTTGTAACCAAACCAGTTGTACTTGTGTTACAAAATCAAATTAGCCTACTTCTACCCTTATACCCAATCAAATTGAACCAGTTGTACATAGTGTACATGTTCAAATGAAACCAGTTGTACCTACGGTATAGGTTCAACCATACTTACATAATCAACTTGAAGAAAACCAGCAAAACAATTGTACCCTAATGTAAACTACAATTAAATTAAAGACCTAATTCAAAACCAAATTCAAAACCTAATTCGAAACCTAATTCATGAATCCAGTTGAATTGAAGCAAGTTGTACCTAAATTACATAAAAATTCAAATTTAACAGAAATCAAATTAGGGTTTAGAATTCTTACCGGTTGTATAGCTTTATTTTAACCCAATCATGATTTTTTCAATTCGGGTGGTGGAGATGGCGGAGGAAAAGATTGTTGTGTCGCTTTGTGTTGTTTGTTGGTGCTGGTGTTGGTAATGATAGTAGAAGAACTCGATGTTGTTGTTGGCGGCGAAACAACTTCTAAAAGATGGTGGGAAATCGATTTGGTTGACGAAGATGATGTTGGTGGTGGCGAAGATGATATTTATGGTGGCTTGGAAATGGCGGTGGAAAAACTCGATTTAGAAGAACTCAAAACATATGACGTTAATGGTAGAGATAATGGGAGATCTGAGAAATAGTCGAATATTTAGGTTTATGTTTCTATACTTACAGGGGTAAATAGGTTATGCGGAAAATAAAGTGGCCTAATGTCTTTCAAAACAAGTTCTATTTTTAGCCGTCCCCTACGACCTGGGCTTTCACGGGTATATAACCCAATTTTTGAAATGTAAATGTCACAAAATCTGTAACAATAACTGTGACAAAAAGGTTTTGCAACACATATAATTATGACAAATTAACTATTAATTGAAGAAAAAAAATTAAGTCTTTTGGGCCCCAAACAATTTGGGGCTCAAGCCTAGGCCTAGATCGCCTAGCCTTTAAGACGGCCCTGCTTAATAGCTCATATCTATATATTTTTTGGATGACATGTTTCTTGGAATCATATCTGGAAGGAAGAGACCTGAGAATTTTCACACAATTTCTCTTCTGTCAATAGTTTTCCCTAATGATCGTACAAGAATAAAAGTTTTAAAAAAAAAAGATTTGATGTGTCCCAATATATCATGTTTATTCGATTATTAATCAACATTGAGAGTAAATTAAGTTTAATACAACTTTATGATTTCAAAAAATTCATCTAAGAGCGCATATTCTTGTAAGCTTAAACAAATAGGAATTCAGTCAGGGAGAACCTTATAGGTATCTCTAGAAGTGTTGATATCCACATCAAGTCATTTCATTTTGGACCCATTATTAAGGATATGGTAGCACCTGTTAGAGCATTGCTGGGTCAAACCTACTAACGTTGGTATGTCACGTTAGTTGTCAAGTTTAGATGAAAAAACACAATTCTTGATTTAGTATGCTATTTGAAGTTTCAGATACCGATACGTATGATCTCCGTACTCTTGATGACTAAAGTTATTAAGGAGGAATTCAAAATAACAATAGACGAAAGATAGGTAAAACGTAGACACAAGAACAGATTTACGAAGAAAGATATCTTCTCTAGATTATGAACAAGACAATATTACAATTCTCTCTTTAACGCTCACAATCTCACTAAGCTTGCTTTTGCAACACGATGGTTACTGTGAGTGTAGAAAATGCCTTCTACGAATAAAAGCATCCTAGAGGTGAAGCTGCGTAAGAAGACTATCATTGAGAAGTACAGAATCATCAGCGGAGGACCATGATGAATTACCAGGCGTGAGAGATGAGTGTACAGAGCTGACAAAGCTACATCAGCGAATATCGTGAGAAGAATGGAAAGGCGAACTATGACCAGCGAGATTGGACACATCACCGACAAAGGGGTGTAAGTTAGTTGGGTACTTATGAGAAGATCAGAACAACCAGGTTGTCAGAGCTGACTCGTTGACTCAGTGGGATCCGCGTCAGCAATCCTTATCCAGAAGAAGCCTAGTTCGCTGAAGTTAGAAGAACAGAAAGTACGGTCGCCGACCATGCTTGTCGGCGAAAGAGGACAAACAATTATTTCGAGTGTAAAGAGTATATTCGCTACGTGGCGCAAGATCAAGGCAGTTGTAACTTAGCCTCGCCCAGGAGAAGATACACCATAGAAGAATTCTAGCATAGATTCCCATTCAGGATAGTTTGGTAATTCCGCCGAAGTAGGTCTCATATAAAAACCAATGTAACCCTAAAAGAAAGGGATGGCCTCTACTTCTTTCTCTCTCTACCCCATTATCTTCACTACAACTCTCTTCTACTCAAGAACATGAAGAACAACTCAAGTTCTCATGGAAATCCTTGTAATAATGTCACCATAAATCACTAATAAATCTGAGGACGTAGGATTGGTATCTAGCTCTGAACCTCGTTAAAAAAGTCTATTTGTCTCTCTTTATTTGATATTAATATATATGTGTGTCCAAAATCTAGATCTTAGATGTAGAAATTAATGGGTGTGATTGTATAATGAGAATTTATACAATTACAGTTACCTCACAAACTTCTTCTTTAGATTTAGTAGATGCCTATGGTGTTGACTAGATTCTCAAACGATAAATATGAGTCCCTTCGGTTGTACCTCAGCTGCCTACGTATCCTTTTATAAGGAATCAAACCAAAAGTAGTTCATTCTAATTGATCCATAAAAGCCCCATCAAAGAGATACCTTGAACCAACTCATTACCACCCAAATAGGTGGCATGAAACCTTACACCTCTGCTAGGATGTCTTCCAGGATTTCATACCTCTATTGAATGCCTTGTCTAGCTATTTATAGTGGTTTGGTTTCCCAAACCTCTAAGGAATATATTTCCTTAACTAGGAATATTTCCTTATCTAGGAGTATTTCCTTATTTAGGAATACTACCTTGTCTAGGATTCCTTCCTTAAAAGAATCATCTCTATTTGGAATTCCTTTCCTAAATAGAGTTCTTCCCTCAATTAACTTGAGATTAACTAAGTTCGTAAACCGAGAAGGATACACCTGTATCATGCCCCCCCCCCCCCCTTTAAGAACAAGAACTCCTGTGAAAGTTAGAACTTGAGATTAGAGAACTCGTGAGTCCCTATCTCCTACTTGAACCATCTCGCTTTTCTTGGAACTTGACCTTGATATCTAATTAGGAAAGTCTGCTTCTCCCCTTGACTTGTCTTGGTCACTATTCGCTCCTTAATGCAATCTTCCTTGAGTGATTCTTATCGAACAAACCACAAGTCTTCAACACGCGGCTCGAACAATTTCAAGTATTCCACATTCATAAACGCGTACTTTCCCAGGTAAGGTGGTAAATCCAGACGAAAGACATCGACACCAATCTGAATGAGTATACAAAACCGTTCATATCTCAATGGCTTCAATTTCATACCTTCCCTCTTCAATCGTTCCTTACCTAACTTAGACCGTACCATGATCCTCTTTTCTTTTTACGTATTCATGTTTTTCGAGTAACTCACCAATTTGTATGTAGAGAGATCTAGTGAAGACCATAAACCACAGTACTTCCCTAAAAGAAGCTAAAACCGCTCTGATACCAACTTGATACTATGATCTCCGCACTCTTGATGACTAGAGTTATTAAGGGGGAATTCAAAATAACAATAGACGAAAGATAGGTAAAACGTAGACACAAGAACAGATTTACGAAGAAAGATATCTTCTCTAGATTATGAACAAGACAATATTACAATTCTCTCTTTCACGCTCACAATCTCACTAAGCTTTCTTTTGCAACACGATGGTTACCTCACAAACTTCTTCTTTAGATTTACTAGATGCTTATGGTGTTGACTAGATTCTCAAACGAGAAATCTGAGTCCCTTCGGTTGCACCTCAGCTGCCTACGTATCCTTTTATAAGGAATCAAACCAAACGTAGTTCATTCTAATTGATCCATAGAAGCCCCATCAAAGAGATACCTTGAACCAACTCACTACCACCCAAATAGGTGGGATGAAACCTTACACCTCTGCTAGGATGTCTTACAAGATTTCATGCCTCTATTGAATGCCTTGTCTAGCTATTTATAGTGGTTTGGTTTCCCAAACCTCTAAGGAATATATTTTCTTAACTAGGAATATTTCCTTATCTAGGAGTATTTCCTTATTTAGGAATACTACCTTGTCTAGGATTCCTTTCTTAAAAGAATCCTCTCCATTTGGAATTCCTTTCCTAAATAGAGTTCTTCCCTCAATTAACTTGAGATTAACTAAGTTCTTAAACCGAGAAGGATACACCTGTATCAGATACGATAACTAGATTAGGTAGTTGAGACCTTGAAGACGAAGACCAGAGCTTCACGAAGATATCTTTACATCTTCATCAACAAAATTTTAGTAGGAGTTGTGACTTATAAACTCTTCGATTCTACTTATTCAATAATTTGAAACATAGTCGATGATTTCGGTTGTTGATGGGTAAAATCTGTCTACAAACAAAACACATCATTTCCATTCAATCTATTTTTCTACGTAGGTTCTATACACTGAATCGATTATGGATATGTACTGAATCAATCTCATTATGGAAACGAGACTAATAAGTAAAGAACTTGACCTTTTATTGATTAGTTCGAATTACAATTTCTCTAAGTGATTACACTACAAGGAAATGAGCTAAAGAATCATAGACGATTAGGGCACAAAGGCATGCTAATTCCCTCTCAAAAACCCCAAAAGCTTACCAAAATTTCATCCCTTACAAATGAGTTTTAGCTCGCTTTATATAGGAGAATTACAAAGTGGGTTACAACTAATAAGACAATTTGTACGAGCGGGTATCGACGTGGCTGTCAGTCCTTGAAAAAGCAAGGGTACCGAAATACAACAAACTTTTCGTTTGGGCTCATGAGTCTGATGGTAAGATATGGACGATCTCAAAAATAAATATCCAAATCTGTGATAATGTGAGTTGGATCACATGTGGTCAGTCCTGACGCAAAACAAGTCTTGGTGAATCCCTCGAAAGGATTGAGGACTAAATGCAGGTTATAATAATGTACTTCATGTGTTTGCTTAAGATCCGAAGGTATTCTAGGATTCTTCGCCTTTGCATTTGTCACATCTGTGATAATATGTATAGGTAGAGTATGTTGAATTGTCTCTTGAAATGACGTCAACGGTGAACGCGTGCATATGTTTGCTTATGGCATTCCTGAGAACGAGCGGGTATGTATGAACGTGTTCATGAACGCGTACATACGAGTTCACTGATTTCTCCTGAACTCCAATTGACAGCTCTGTGAAAGCGTACATATAAGCCATGGAAAACTTCCAACTTTCATATCTTGGAGTTTTCGGTCTAGACATGATTAGTTCTCGGACTCGTCATTACTTGGCCCATGGGATTCAACTACTTAATCCACGCGATGTTCAAACATGTTTTGGACCAGAAGTCACAAACCTTCAATCAAGGTTGAGTCCTTTATAACTACTGGCCTAGTCCAAAGTTATAAGAAGATTGAGAACGGGTATTCAAGCTATGGACTTTCCTAGTTCCGGAACTTGCTTGAGCCCTACTCAAGGTTGCTTAACTTTTAAGCAAAGCCTCCCTTGGTAATCACTATAAATAGATGACCTTCAACAAGATACAATCTCAATACTCTACACATCTGTGTATCCTTGCATAAAGTTTGGTCGTCATCTCGAAGTCCTTTTGGACTACGACTATATATTGAAAGACTTCACTTGAGGATCGTGAAGCACAGGTCGGAAGTAAAATTCATGATCATGTATCTTGGGTCGATTGAATATTTTCAATCTTATCACGACCAAGATTTGATAGAAACTTCGTAAGGTAGATCTTGTATTGTAAACCCTAGAAGTTCCGTAATGCAGATTCACGAACTAGGTTTAATACTAAGTTCGTCTAGCGTTATGAGGTAAAGTTGTTTAGGCTAGATCGATAAGCCCTATTCAACAAAACAGATTTCCATTAACCTTGACTTTAAGTCTAAAGAAATCACAATCGTATTCTTGTTTAATTACTTGGATACTTTTAGGCGTCATGTTAGAGGCAGGGTAGCGGTAGTCTTCACGAAGGGAAGTAGAGTAACTCCTAGGCCAGTAAAGGACGTCAGCTAGGGGA
This sequence comes from Papaver nudicaule, assembly GCA_023529015.1. Classification (NCBI taxonomy): domain Eukaryota; kingdom Viridiplantae; phylum Streptophyta; class Magnoliopsida; order Ranunculales; family Papaveraceae; genus Papaver; species Papaver nudicaule. The sequence continues at coordinate 8,204 of JAJJMA010033319.1, forward strand.
ATCAAGTACGTAGGTTTCTGCGGGAGCTAAGAGACGTAGGAGCACATTGGTAGTTGAATTGCTTGTAGGGATAATTTAGTCTCGATACATTCCTGTCCGAAGTCTGAGAGTAGACTAGCGTCTGTATTCGGTTAATACTGAGGGTGTTCACATCTGGACGAGGTCCCGTGGTTTTTCTGATAGATTTGCAGTTTCCTCGTTAACAAAATTCTGGTGTCTTGCATTACTTTTCCCTTCCGTATTATATTGTCTATGATCTATATAATTGAAGTAATTGCAAGTTTGTTGATTCATAACCTTTGTGTGAATCCATCTCATTTGAGTTCTACAAGAACCACGTTCTTGTTAGGGTTCCGTTCTCTGAACTATACTCAGGTTGTTGTTTGAATGTTGAGTTGTGAGATCGTTCAAACAACCGTAATCAACTAGGTTCACGAAAACAAAATTTTGGTGGTGTATCTCGTTATCCCCTTCTTTTCAGTTGGTATCAGAGCTTGGCAAACACCTTTAGACGTAACTGTCTGTGTTTGATGCGTTCGTGAACTATGGCCTTACCAAGATTTATTATAACAAGTGTTTGGGAATTTCCAAAATAACTCCTAATTTAGGATCTACATCTATTAAACTAGCACTTGGACGTTCTTCAGAGAATCAAGAAGATCTCACAAGTCTTGTTGAAAAGCTTCGCTCTGAACTAAGAAATGTGGGCAATGATTACCTTTTGTGTAGAGAGGAGTTAAAAGATTCTTTGAATCGGGAACGTACATTATCAGAAAAACTTGAAGAAAAGAATATTAAATTCAACGTTCTTCTTCATGATTACATTGAATCCACGGAAATCATATATTCTCTTGAAGGTTCTAATAACGACTTCAAAACTCGTGAAACAGAACTTTTAACTGAACAGATTAACCTTCAAGAAGTTTGCAAAAAATCCGTCTCCAAACTCATGAAAGTTCACGAAGAACGCTCAACTCTTGTTTTAGGTATAAAACAAATAAAGGAATCTGAGGGGTAAAGTGTGAAGTGTGATGATGTAATAAAAGATTGTGATGAATTCGAGAGGTCAAGATCGAACAAGACTCGCCTAAACCAAGAAATGGCCGTTCGAGTATTGCTTCAGTTACAAGAAGAGGATTTTAGGGTTGGTTTAGGGAGGGAAGCAGAGAAAGATGAGATCAGAGAATTGCTATGATATTCTGTGATATTGAGATAAATATTGCTAGATAAGGATGAATATTCAGTTCTCACTAGATAATAAATGCTGAGTGAGAAGAGTTAATCAATTATCGATAAGATAGACTTGATTGAACTTGCACTGAACGTTTTTGGATGAGAATGAGATGATATTTCCCACTGGTCGAGTGACCTATTTATAGCAATATATTCTCAACTGATCTCGTAAGAAGTGGAAGTAGTGGAAGAGTGGGAGTGAGGAAAGAGTGGGGTCAGTTGTTAAGAGTCTTGCGCCTAATATTAGGGAAGACTAACAACCCACTACCTTATCCCATCTTCTTAGCAACGTTCACACGACTTGGTTATCTTTCCCGTTTAAGTGATTGAGCCGTTGCAATCACTCGTGCCGTAGACCGCCAAACCAAAACCCTAAAAGAATATCCCCCCATGTAACTAAATCTTGATTCTCGTAAGATTTGTTAAATATTTTGTTAAGTCAAAGTCGTACCAATTACTAGTAACTTAGGACTTTGTGATAAGATAGAGATTAAGCGATAAGCTTTAAATATCTCTTTAAGATTAGGTTTAAGGATTGAGCCGGGCAATCGCCATTTAAACCTAATAAGATAAATCTAAGGGTTGAGCTAGCAACCGCCATTAGATAAGATAAGATAAGTCTAAGGATTGAACTATGCAATCGCCAATTAGACCGAGAGGATTTCAGCAACTCTGTGGCAATAGTCAAATAAATACGACTTTCGTCTTGCCATAAATAAGGGAAATTGGTTTGTGGCATGTAATGCACCAATCCCCTGAATAATAAAGACATATGAATGTCCAAAATAATATGAATTAGCCATGAGCCATGATTAAGAATTATAGCACTGATTTATAGAAGCAAGTCTATAATCAGGAAAAACAGACGAATGATGCTATCACGGCGTAGCCATCATCAAGAATGCATAAGCATTGCCAATATAAGACCTAAAGATAGGCCACAATAATTATAATAAGCAATATTGCATGGTATAATAATCTTATTAAGAAGTTAGGCATAAGGCGTAAAGGATGAACAATAACATTTATGTTATTTCAGATTACTGTACAGTTTGTATGTTGTTCATTCGTAAAATCGCCCAGGACAGCTCATAATAGATAAAAATCTGAATTTTTAGTATGTTATAGGAAATTCAGAGAGGAAAATATTTCGTGAAGGAAGCATCTTCAAATTCCTTACGGATTGGGCTCTAAAAATCACGCCATGGAGAAATACGTGAGCAGAACTGCCAGATTTCCGAATTTGATTAGGAAACTAGAGTATTATGGACTAAATAAAATCCATAATCCTCTAGGATTTGGATCAGTGAAGCCCATAAGTAGAGGGAGGCTAGGAAGAGGTAAACCCTAGCTCAAAGGAGGCAAGGCTAGCCATGAGGGGAAGAGGACAATCACGGGCCCCCATAAGTTCAAGCGAGGGAAAACAATAAGACCCCCACAAATTAGGCGAGAGCCAACTATAAGGCCTCCATAAATTAGGCGAGAGCATGATTATGAGGCCTCCAATATTTGGCCAAGGCATAATCTTGGACCCCCAAGAGTTTGGCCAAGGTAATAAACATGGGCATCCAAAGTTAAGGCGCGCTAAAGATAATGGATATCCAAAAACTAAGGCAGGGGAGAATCATGGGCCTCCAGGGATTAGGCAAGGGAAGATACATGGGCATCCAAAGATGAGGCGAGGCCAATCACCATGGGTACCCAAAGTTTAGGCGTGGCCAAACTTTAGGCTTGGCCAAAGTTTAGACCTAGCCAAATTATGGCCGTGGGTAAAACATAGGCATGGCCAAGTATTGGCGCAGCCAAAAAATAGGGCGTGGCCAAGCATTAGGCTTGGCCAAAGATTGGACGTGGCCAAGCATTAGGCTTGGCCAAAGGTTGGACGTGGCCAAGCATTAGGCTTGGCCGAGTGTTGGACGTGGCCAAGCATCAGGCTTGGCCGAGTTTAGGTTCAGCCAAGGATTGGCGTGATAGAATTTAGGTTTAGCCAAGTCTTTGGCGTGGTGGAGTTTTAGGTTTAGCCAAGGATTGGCCAAGGCCAAGGATAGGTGTGGCCAACCGTGCACTCCTAGGGTTTTGGCCTGAGCTAGGCTAATGCGCATGCATAGGTATTTTACTACGTAAGTCAGGGATATGGACCATGCTACTAGGCTAGGGTCGCAAGATATTAAAATATGGCTAATGGCAGCCAAATATCTTATCCCTACTATAAAAATAAATTCATACCTTATCTCGCGCCATTCCAGGATGCCAGAGATTGATGCGAAATTACTCCTGTGACCTCGTCGCCAAAAACCACCATCAACATTAAGTCCCCTGCGCAGCATGGAACCTTGAGTGTTCCAGGGTGAGCACCAAGTTGATGGGCCAGCTACATCCGCATAGAAGCCTTGTCCGCGAACATGGAGTCCAAACAGGGCCTAAAGGCCAACCCCATTCAAGTGACGCCTAAAGAATCCTAACTAGGTTAGGATTTCCTAAACCGTGCGTGATATGTGGGTATATATATATATACCTCACGCAGACTTTTTTAGGCGTGAATATTATCTCCTTCTTTGCTTGTTCTTCTCTTTTCTACAGACACAGTATTTTGTAGACTGGAAGATAAGATGGCTGACAATGAATCCCGTAATTCTTCTTGTGCCGATGATGAAGTCACGTCCACCACAGCTGGAAAAGAGACCCCTCATATTAATGATGAGTTTGAAATTCGTTTGGCAAGCTCAACTCGAATTACAGTCTCCCAAGACCAAGCTAAAATCCTTCCAAGAAATCCCAGCTCTCCAATGGTTATCAATCCATCACTGGTGATTCGTTTCTGTTTGCAGAGAGGCGATTTTAGCGCTTCCAGTATTATCTACCGTTCTCCCCAGAGACAAATCGATTCATGGTCTTTGTATTCCCAGACAATGCTCAATATTCCAGACGTTAAGAAGACTTTAGAGAGTGCTGGAATTTTCTATGCTGTAAAGAGTTCGAATGCCTCCTTCGTAACCAGAGACAAACGTGCTTTGGCGGCTCTTCTATCCCGTTGGTGTGATGGCACAAACTCGTTCATATTCGCATGGGGAGAGCTCGTAATTTCGTTAGAAGATGTAGCAGCACTACTGAGACTCCCAATTAATGGAGAGTTCAATATTGTTCTGAATGTAGATGAAAAGAAGATGCAGGCTCAGCTGAGTGGCGCTGTCGAGGCTCTGAACAAGCATGAGGATGCTTATGCTTCATGGATGGCTCACTGGTCACAACCTCGTGATAATTGTTCTCCATCACTGCTCGTGGCTGCATTCCTCTTGCTTTGGCTATCAAAAGACGTCTTTGAGAATCTTCACGGTTACAAGGAGTTGAAACCCAGGTTCATCCCCTATGCCATAAGATTGGCTCGAGGTATTCCTGTACCTATTGGTTCTTTGTTTCTTGGTACTCTGTATGTTCAGCTTTCTGTTTTGTCTGCAAATATGAAACTTTCAAATGGCGCCGCTAAGATTGAGACATTCATATCAACCAACTTTATACAAGCTTGGTTATATGAGCATTATCCTGATTATGCCCTGAACCTGTCTTCTAAAGATAAATCTTTATCATATGATGCTCGAATTGTGCGCTGGATGAATAAACCCGCTTCAAAGGATTTTATCACGTTCATGGATGATGAGAAAAAGATAGTTTTTCGTCCATGGACTTTAATCCCTGAAGGTGTAGCTCAGCTTCGATCTTTTGGTGATGCTTCGCCTATTGTTCCAGCAAAAGTTCTTGTTGCAAACGGATTTCCCAATGAAGCCGAGAAGATTTTTATGATAAGCTGTTGCAGCAGTCATATTATTGGCATTAACGAAGCAGGGCGTTATGTCACCAAAGCGTATAACATTGACCGAGGAGCTCGTCAGATGGGCTTTGATCAGGATATTCCGATGCAGCGAGACGCTCCTCCAAAGAATATGCAAAATCTTCATACCAAGGTGCTTAGTCCCGTGTTATTCCTCTCAGGGCAAAGAGTACCATCATTCACCGAGGCGGGCAGGCAATTTTGGGATGACCAAATAAAGTTATGTAAGAACTTCATGGCTCTCCCCAAAGAAGTACGCGCCATTCCTTCCAAAAACGACTTGGCAACATATCCTTTGCTCAAATATCGCACTCTTAAACGTAAAGTAGGAGATAAGAATGATTTGGTAATTACCTCGACTTTCGAATGCTTTCATAAGTTTTATTTATACTGATGTTGACGCTTTATCATCATGTTTTGTACAGCAACCTTCATCGCCTAACTCAAGACTCACCAATTTTGCGGCGCAAACGTCTTTGTCTTTGGGTAGTCATCTTTCGGGAGAATCATTGCTTTTCCAAGGGAAGGATGGCTCAATGATGGACTTCTTAAATGATAAGCAAGTCTCCAACCTCAGTACACAAGATTGGGCGAAGGTAAGACCTCATTCCATTGCTCGTATTCTTACTTTAGCGTGAAAGTAAAAAATTCCCGTCAGATTTTCCTGTTTTGCGTCTCGTCACGGGAATGGCTGTAGAATCTTCGTCCGATGTCGGCTTTCGATGCTTGACCCCAATTTAGAAAGAGGACTTCAGCAGCTTTCACCTCGAAAAAGAAAATCTGAATTTCACGCATTTTTGCTCGTTATTTCATGTGCCACCATGTGACGCCACGTCCAGTAATGTCGCAGTCTGTACGCTGTTCGGTAGAAAAATCATTCCGGACAGTAGGTTGCTCTAAAAATCAAGCCCTTTTAGGACGTGATAGTAAACATCCATACGAACAACTCCCGTGAAGAAAGTTTCTTCATATCTCTTACTGATTTGTACAGATTTTGAGATTTTCACCGTTCTTCGTAAGAATTCAGATGTCAGAAAATTGTATCTTCAAGATAACGTCATGAATCCTTCGATATATCTTCTTTTAATGATTTTTCTTCTTTATTTGATGTAGGATGGGCCTGCTACAGGATTCGAGAAGTTCTCATTTGCTTCTTCAGAGCGAAGCCCTGTGTTTGACGAATTGACTCCAAGTACACCATCTAAATCCACTGATATGACTATTGAGAAGAATAGCAGTGGAGGCTCCACAGACCCTAAGTCTTCAGTGACACAGGTTACTTCTTGTCGAATTCTTCGATCCGAAATAGAATACTTAATACTTTATTCTCATCTCGCTTACTCTTGCAGCCTTCTGGGGATAAAGAAGTAATGGATGACACCTACTTTGTTGGTGAAAAGTTAAGTGCGTGTCACAACCTTGACAAGGATTTTGAAAACGTTGCTGATGAAAATCCTCCCAATACTGAGGTAAATTTGATTACCCTCTTTATGTTAAGCTTTCAACATATAGCTTAAAACATATTATTAAACTTCTGCCTGCTTTAAATCTTTCTTTCAGATGGTTATCAAGGAAACACCAGTCTCGGAGGACATCGCCATTACCGGTACGAGGGATTTTCTCGAGTTTCCCCATGCTGGTTCAGCGTATAATCCTCCTCATGAAATAATTCTCCCTGGTCATACACTAGTGGAAGGATTTAATGTCCCTGAGGAACACGTTCCACTATATAAGAAAATATGGGCTCCTTATGGTCACCTCATTACTGCTGGAAGGCGTGACCACTTGAATACACTTGCCGGTGTTGTGGCTGATCTCATGGGTTTGATTTCGAAGATGTATGCCACTCCCCTCGCGGACACGACTGATGAGGAGTTAGATAAAGCAGAAGACCTGATTGCTTCGTTTGAACATTTCAAACCCAATTTGTTGTGGCTCAAGACGAGAATCCAGTTCATCCGAACAAGGCGTGCTGCTACTGGCAAATTCACCCAGGATTTGGTGAAGCAAGAGGAGAGGAATTATGCCATTATAACTGAGGAACTCCGCAAGTTAACTGAGAAGGCGGAGAAGAAAGCTGCTGACATAGCTCAATTGAAGAAAGCAGTTGATGAAGGAGCAAAATCTTCACTTGATGGGTGTTTCTGAAAGACTTCAGGAGCCAAAGAATTTTATTTTGCTTTTATTTGGTTTTATGAACAAGGGTTTGTAGGAATTGATTACTTTTGAACTCATAGGTTTTGAATTTGAATTTTTTTGAATTGAATTGAATTGACTTGTTAAAAGGCAAGAGATGGCTTGCACTTTTATTTTGGAGGAATTGAAATTACAGGAAATAAATAAAGTCTAGTGAGTCTTCATACTTTCTTGAGCCATTTGCCGTTGACCATCATGTTTGAGAGTCTTTCGTGTATTGCACTTATCATGTATCGTGCATCAGGCATGACTCGAGATATAATATAAGGTCCTTCCCAATTTGCCGTGGACCCCGGAATAGAAGTCACTTTTCGGTTAGTGCGCCGCATAACCTTGTCTCCTTCTTGCAAAGTAGTCTTAGGAACCCATGACATCTCAGGTGTCTTTCGCCTATAAGACCGTTGCTTTGCCCGGACCCATCTATTGGAAGTGGCCTTGATTTCCTCCTGAGGTGCCTCAGAGGGCTTGATAGACTTGATGCAATCAAGTCCCCAAGTCGAAGAATTACCCAACCCTTGTGTAGGGGCATGTTGGATAGGATTTCCATGAACTAAATAATTTTGAATAAAGTACTTCAAATCACTATCACATACCTCTTTGAATATCACCAGAGTTTCAGACCCCACGCGGTACTCCAGCTTTCCCACGTTGCAGCTTTCTTGGTCGAACATGAATTCTTGGCCTTTGATGATTACAGGTGAGATTGTCGGTACAAATCTCTTCCCATGGAGCCAAGGACGTCCTAGGATCATGTCGTGTTCCTCATCCTCTTTGATTACATGAAACTTGGTTTTGGTGCGAGCGGAGTCCACCTTCAGATCCAAAGTAACATGACCATATATGTCTTGAAGCTTTCCTTTTGAATCTTTTGTTATCGTGGGATAATAGATGACATCCCGTCGAGAAATCCCAATTGCTTGAAGTGTCTTGATTGGAATTAAATTAACCATAACACCAGCATCAATTTGAACTTTCTTAAAATTCGTACCTTTGAGACGAGCGGAGATAATTGGTATTGGAACACGTTCTCCTGCCATCATCTCTGGTGTGACTTCGCCAGGCTTCGGCTGAACTTTCTCAGGTATAGGTAGTTCTTTGCCGCTAGCAATCCAGCTGAGGGCAGCGAAAATGTTGCTTCGCTGACTTCTAGAAAAATGCAAGAGCTCGCACAGATTCTCCATCAAATAATTAGCAGTTTGCTTGACAGATTCTCCGGAGATAGTGAAATTGCGAATGTTAGGTTGATGCTGACGTTGGTGTTGACGTTGAGGTTGGTGCTGAGGGAGTGGATTCTTATGCACACCCTCAGTCCCCAAGTTCAACTCTCCTGACTCGATCTTTTCGTTGAAGATTTGCTTGAGTCGATGACATTCGCTGGTGGGATGATTGACGAATCGATGAAAATGACAATACTTGGGATCAGTCATTTCTTGCGCCGTAGGTTCTCTTCGTACAGGAGGTAACTTGACAGCGCCATCTTGAATCCATGCTTCCAGGAGCTCTATTACTTCATCCATAGTACATGGGAAATCAGGAATCTTAGGAAATTCCCTTTGTTGTCGCGGTGCCTTTGGTGCAGGAGCATTAGCTGGGACCCGTGCCGGAGCTTGAGGTTGAGTTGGAGCTGTACGTTTTAGTTGTGGGGCCTCAGGAGTAGGCGCCTTCCTCTTGACACCTTCAGTAATAGCATGAACTGAGTGAAGAGAGTTATATTGCTTGTTGACAAGTCGCTTGCTGGCACGTGTTTCACCACGACTTTCTTCGGCTTTCAAAGGCCTGGGCCTTTCTAGTAGTGCAGGTGCAGTAGTGGCGGATCGCTTGGCGGACTTATGGAGCTTGGTGAAATTGTCGATATCCAAATTCTCCAACAAGGCGCGATATACTGGTATCATTCCATTGATGCAAAGCTCCACCAACTGTACCTCTGTCACATTTGGATCATTGCAATCTACTGAACGAGTTCTGAATCTCGTTACGTAATCATCTGGATGCTCATTGTTTCGCTGATAGAGTCTCCCCAAGTCAGAGAGAGTGAGTTGCTCAGACACGAAGAAGTATTTCTTGAGGAAAGCATTAACCATTTGGCTCCAGCTGAGAATGCTATTAGGAGCTAGGTTATTATACCAAGTATATGCTTTTCCTGTCAGGGATTTCGAGAATTCCTTGAGACATACAACTTGATTTCTTTCATGTATTCCCAACGATTCCAGGAAGCGAGAGATATGTTCTCGGGCATTCCCAATACCATTATACATGGAGAATGAAGGCGTGACGTATCCTTCAGGAAGAGATTCCCGCTGAACTTCAATTGGATATGGAGGTTGATGACGATGAAACAAATCTGAATTCTCCATGCTACGGGCCTGCAAAAGATTCTGCAAATCTTCACGAGTGACGAAGTTATGTTGCAGACCTGTATTTGGTCCACGTGTGGTGTGGACATGGGTATCCTGGTCATCAGGAATAATATGGATTTGAGAGGAACCCGCCTTGTTAAAACTGGCAGGAGTTTCTACACGTGAAATCCCTGTAGTTGTTGGTGGCGCCAGCTTTTCTGACAGAGTCCTTAAGCAAGTCAGCAACTCCATCTGGGTTTTCACCATATTGTTTGACTCAGGGCTAGATCTTGTTGGGTCTTCATGAGATCCGCAATGCTAGGTGAGTCTTCAGTGCTCCTTGTTTCTCCTACGCGGGGCCCAAAGAGAAAAGCTTCTGTGCGGCTGGAGATAGGAGTAAAAGGGGTAGGAGAGATAGTGGTATTGGTGGTCCCCACCATATGAGAGAGGGGGGGCGTGTTTTGAGATAGGGTTGGCGTGGTGGAACCCACCAGAGGGGTTGACACGCCCATGGAGAGATAGGATGAGGTTGGCCCCCTCTGAGTTGAGGTAGAGGCAAAATTAGGGTTAGGGTTTGAGCTCACGGCTGAAGTGGTGGGCCCAGAGGTGATGGCGCCACTTGTTGGAGTACTTGTGACCCCACTTGCAGGTAAACTCGTGGGGATATTAGGGTTACTTGGAGAATTGGTATTCTCTGAACTCTGCCTCCTGGTTTCAACCATATCTTCTTAAAACTGAGATAATGACCTCCCACTGTGGTCGCCAAAATGTTTTAGGTATAAACAAATAAAGGAATCTGAGGGGTAAAGTGTGAAGTGTGATGATGT
>JAJJMA010033337.1:0-48665 GCA_023529015.1 Papaver nudicaule
GAATTCCTAGACTGTGATTTTGTGTAAAGTTGGCAACTTTACACAAAGTGCAGTGTAAATTTGCCAACTTTACACAAAGTGCAGTGTAAAGTTGGCAACTTTACACAAAAATCTGGTGTTAAATTGACAAGTTGATACGAACGAGTGAACCCGGCGTGAGTCGAACACGCATCCTCTGACATAGAGTCAGTTGTGCTACCATTGCACCACAGATTCGTCTATATATGTTGTATATGCCGCAAGAGCTAATCATGTTATGCAAAATAAAGTAGAAAAAATCTCAAGATGTATCTTATACATCAGTGAAAACACGAATACAGGACGTCTCGGAAATGGTAAAACACGTGAACTTATAAGAACCGATTCGTATTAGCCTTTTACTGTATCCACTAAAACAAGTTAGTGTCTACTGTATCCATTCGTAAAAGTTGGCGCTCTACTGTGCTAATCAACCGAAAGACCGGGAATTGCATATTACACCCTATGTATTAAACTTAACGAACATATAGCTTAAAGCAATTGTAGTTCATGACAATTCAAGTGATATTCTGATTTTCTAATCAACTATTTCAAGATTCCTAAAGCAAATTAGACTACAGTAATGAATCTTATATACTACATTCAGAATAGTAACAAATCCCAACATACCATTTGAGATTCTTTGTTTCCCGTCTTTGTTCTTGACATGACCAGTACCAGTTCCATAAGCCAAAAGCCGTTCTCTGTCCAATCTACTCAAAATACCTTCAATCCCAGACTCATTTTCTACTTCCATTTGCCTATGCATACACAAGAATTAAGTGAGCAATACTGTACAGTTGCACACATACCGTGGTCAACGTGAGCAATGACGGACATGTTCCTGATGTTGTGCTTCATGTCCATGATCCGACGAAGCTCTTCAGCTGTAAACTTCACCTGAACAGATTTTAACAGTACAAGAGCATCAGAATCGAATCAACTAAAATCACATCAATATTGAACACAAAAATCACAGTCTACTGAAAAACTTACCATCTTTGTTTTTGTAAATAATAACTTTGCTACTAGCAAATTTCAATGAACAGATAAATCCCAGAAACATAAAACACAAACAACATATGTCAAATCACAGTACCAGCTATCAAAATCTACATCTGGAACTCAAAATTTCAAGAACAACAAATAAATCAGCCTAACATCAGTAATACTAAGATTATGAATAGATAAACAAGATTATATCTTCATCCGCATAAGATTAAATAACCAATCTACAAAGATTTACTTGGTTTAGGTAAAGAAAATAAACTAAAACCCTAATATTGAACCAAAAGCAGCAGATAATCAAAATCAACATATGATGGATTAGGATATTACCAATCTATGAACAAAATAATCAGATCTAGAGTTTTTTCAAGCTAAACCTCTTATATAAAGCAAATCTGACTTCTCCTATATGAATTTCAAGTATCAAGAAAACAAATCTGATAATATGAAATAAGATCAGAATACACAAGTAAACAGATGAAACTAAAAAATCCCTAGACTAAAAATCGCTAGACTAAAACAAATCTGATAATCTTGAATTGAATTTTGCTAATGAAAACATTCTCCTGTACCAAAAAAATCCCCAAATCCATACAACAACAACATTAATCAAAACCAAATTCCACAAATCCATCCCCAACACAAACTCAATTCAATCAACATTTTCAACGAATTCAAACAATAAAACCAACAGAAATCAAAAATAACAACAAAGAATCCATCTCTTCCAATCTAATCACCGAAAACTATACAAATAAATTAGACTTCAAAGAAAATAACTTGCGACTAACCAAACTCAGAGTTGTCTACGCATCATCAAACAAAACAAAACTAAATCAAATTAGCTTTGGGGTACTGATTTTGCCGTCTTCAATGAATTTATGGATCGAGATAACACATCAATTAGGATTTGGTGAAGAATTTTTCAGATCTTAAATTGTAGTAGCGATGGTGGTGGCGATTTTTTTTTCAGATCTGAGTTTGGTTAGAACACTATTACAACAATTTCAGATCCGTGTTGTAACGACAGTGGTGGTTGTGACGGTGGTGATGGAAGATGGTGGTTGTGACGGTGGTGGTGGAAGATGGTGGTTGTGGCGGTGGCGGTAGAAACGCTGGTGTGGTGGTGTGGCGTTGAAAACGACGAGAGAGAGGAGAGAAATTTTCAGATGTGAAACCAAGAAAATTTTCCCTTTAAAACTTGGTGGGGGCATTTACGGAATAATCGATATTTTTAGAATTTGGTGACTTAAAATTTAACCCTACAAGGGTGATTATGAAGGCCCGTCAGAATCAGGGGTGATTGTTACATTTCCTCCCATAGGATATATCCAGTGAAACCTGTTGTAATCATCTATAAAAAGTATGTAATATCTATATCCAGCCACTGAAGCAGTAGATGCAGGACCCCATTCATCACAATGTATAAGCTCTAATGGAGAAGTAGCATGAGAATTTGATAGTTGAAATGGCAATCTCTTGCTCTTTGCTAACTGACAAGGATGACATAATGTATCTGATTTCTTGGCTAGAACCTCAATATGTTTTACTGACTTTAGATGTTGTAGTATCCTATCAGATGGATGTCCTAACCTATTATGCCAATTAACAGATGACTTCATAGCACTCAAAGCAGTGTGTAATGTTGAAGATGATATAGGATATAAGTTGTTAACTATATTTCCTTTAGCTAACAACATATCAGACATGGAATCCCTAATTTCATAACCATTTGCATCTAATTTGAAATAGCAAGCATTATCTCTTGTGAACTGACCAACATAAATTAGATTTTGTTTCATATCAAGGACCACTAGCACATCATCTAACTTGAAATTAGCATGTTCAGTAGTTAAATCAGCTTTACCAGTAAGAGATATGGATAAAGACTCACCATTTCCAACTCTGACCTTATCCTTGCCCTTATAATTTGAAGTAGAAGCCAATAAAGAGGAATTGCCAGTCATGTGTGCAGTAGCTCCAGAATCAGAAAGCCAAAACTGTGAAGTAGAAGGATCACCTTTACTCATATTATAGCATGAATAAGCTTGCTGCTCTACACCTTATTCACTTCCAGTACTCTCATCTTCATTAACAGTAACATTAGCAGTATTAGCAGCATTACCATGTCCAGCATTAGAAGAATTTCCAGAACCAGTATTGCCTGCCCCATTTGGTGGAAAATATCTGAACATACATCTATAAGCAGAATGGCCCATCTTTTTACATATTTGACATTGAACATTTGAAAAATCTGTTCTCCCAGCTGTTGAAGAATTCCTACTTTGATACTGACTATTTTTGAAATTAGAATTATTTGAACCATTTGCAGCATTACCACCATTATAACTCTTCTTGCCATTCTTATATCCTTGTCCATTGTTAGACTTCCCATTCTTGCTATTATTTTGATAACTGCCATTCCTCACATACATTGCTGCATTTTGAGTGTCAAATACACTGCTTTGTTGATGTACTTTCCTTGCTAATTTCTGTTCATGAGCAAGAAGTCGTGCTTTCATCTCAGAGAAAGTATAAGGAACTTCCCTGCTTTTTGTTGAAGTTACAAAACTTTCATATTCTTCTCATAAGCCTTCTGTAATGTGCATAATCAAATCATCATCACCCATTTTTTGTCCAATAGCCGCAAGAGAATCTGAAATGGTCTTGACCTTTTGTAAGTACTCAGTGATTGAAGAACTCCCTTTCTTTATATTGCTCAATTGATTCCTCAATAACCTTTTTCTTGCAGTAAACTGTGTTTGAAAACTCGTTTCAAGAGCTAACCAAATTTCTCTAGCCGTATCAAGTCCATACATATCACCACTCACAGTAGTAGTAAAGGTAGCATCCAAACAACCTGCCACAAAATTATCTGCTTTCTTCCAGTTTATCCAAGCAGGACTAGCTGTTTGAACACCATTAACCTCAATTCTTTTTACTGGTTCTTCTATCTCACCATTAACATAACCAAGTAAATCCGTGGAAATCAAGATTCTTTGAAATTGATTTTTCCACAACAAATAATTTGTTGAATCTAACTTGATAGAAACAAAATTCGTGATATTTGAGAAAGGAATAGTAAAATTACCAGCGGAAGTCATTGTAACCGGTTCTTGATTTTCTTGAAAAACTGTATTTCTTGTTTCTTGATTTGAATTGCTTCTGTTGTTGATGTTGTTGTTGTTGTTGGTGTTGTTGTTGACGACACTAGCGTAACTTCTCGTACGAGTATCAACCATCAACAAGTATAAAGATCAAAGAAGATCTGAATCCCAAAATTGGGAGTTTAGGGTTTTTACAAAATGATTTTTTATTGCCCTGAATTCAAAGCTTGATTGTTACAAAAGAATTTTTAAGCTTGATTGAACGATTTCTGAAGAACAGGCGAATCAATTTTGATCTTTAGATCGAACCAAAAATGATACCATAACAATGTTTAGAAAAGTATAATGTTCATTCAATACAGTAAACGTTACAGCAATGATTAGTCTTAACGGTTTATATATGGCTGTAATAACAAGACAAACCAACCGTTAAGACAGAGTCAGACTCAGACAGACAAGCTGACTACAGACTCAGACAATATTTCGAAATAAGGAAGTGTAACATTGGTGTAAGAATATGACACTCCTATACTCTAATAACATCTACATAAATCCATTAGAAGTGTTTTCATCTTTCTCATTGTTATTGTTTCTTATTATTTTTCGTTTCTCTGCCATTCACAATTCCACAGAAAGAGAAACCCCCGAACTAAAACTCCTTCCTCTCTTCTTTTTGTGTTTTTTTCATGAATACAGCAACTCAAATTGGTCTGAATTTTTTTTCTTTCTCAATCGTGTGCAGATGCAAATTGTTGACACAGAAAGATTAACGTAAGCAAAAAATTTATTGATAACAAAGAGTATATGAGAGGCAGTAGAAAGCCCAACCCAAAGAAAAACTAAATACATAGAAGGAAAAATAAAGAAGAAGGAAACTGGTAGTGGTTGAACTGTTTTTGTTGTAGAATTTCCGCAACTTCAGGTTAGCGTTATCAGACCAAAGAACACCTGCACCTCAACTTTGTAAAATGAAAACAAAATTAGGGATTACATATTGTACATAATTATAAAAATTTGACAATTTTGCGACATCTTTTAAACTAGGATATCAAACACACATTATCCAAACAGTATAAAATTGCAAAGGGCTAGCAGCATGAATTGCGACGGCAATATTTTTACTTTGTTCAAGGAGTATAACAAACCAAGCCCCTTTGAGTTACTTTCTCAACTGTCACCACAAATCATATACTTGAACCCTTGCGCGGTAAAAGTGAAAGTGAGCAAACTTTTCATTTCTGAACTACTAATATGACCTGACTGGAGAAACAATGAGTTATAATTACACAGAGAGAGTAGAGACCACTCTAGATGGCACTGTTAGCAGGTCTACTATCTAATTGTATGAAATATCTTCTTCCTCTTACAGGTTCATCTCAATTTTGTTCACTGAACCAACAAACTAAATGAGTACTCCGGCGTTGCAAAGGGTGAAAAGCAAACAATGGCAAAGGTGTATGGACCTGCACCTAGTTATCTATTTTTTAATCAGATGCTTGAATATCGTATGCACTTAAAACTTGCAAAGGAGTAGAAGTGGGGATACCGAAATGTGCAACAAAGTAGCAACATACCAAAATTGTTAGACTTAGAACACTTCTTAAGTCTTAACTTGCCTCACACCTCTCTCTTCCCATTGATTCACATCCTTACAACATCTATAAGATATTGCCTTCCTACAAAATCACAACCCTAAAATATGAAAACACAGTAAACATTGTAAGTCATTGAAGTTCAAATAGATCAATAGAAATTCAGACTTAACAATAACCCCATTGTGCAACTCATCTAAACTTTAAACTCAATGCAAGGAAAACACTCAACAAAATGTCATGGCTGTTATGGGGTAGCTAGTCTGTTAAGGGCTACCCGAAGATTTATTACCGCAGTTATTAAGTCAGTTGTATTTATTACGGTTAGTTTGTGACCGTTTGTTTGTTTGGGCTAGGATTGTAGCACGTGTCCTGTTCGGATAAGGTTTGTTATTTCCCTTTTAAAGTCTGCGTCTGTACTTTGTCTTCTTCCAGTGAATGAAATTGAATTTTAGGCTGTGTTTACACAGATTGAGGGTTTCTTAGTATTTATTGTACTGTAAACCAGTACAATTGGTATCAAGAAGCAGGTTACGATGACTAAAGAGTTTGAGAAGGAGGAGGCTTCTCTCAAGGAGCTGAAAACTTCAATAACTCAGATGAGTGGAGCTAACACTCAGATGTTAGCAGAACTCAAAGAGGATATTAAAGAGACGTTAGCAGAGATGATGAACGAATTGATCCAAGTTCTGAAGGATCAGAAGGAATCAGAGATAGGGTCAACGTCTAAATTTGAAGGGAAAAAGCCACCAAGATCTGATGAAGGAAAAAAATCAGATGAAACTGAAGGAGGTGGAGACGAAGAGGAGGGTTTCATCAAACCGGCTTGGAAGAACAGATCTGCACCTTTGAGGTACCCTAAGATTATTTGAGGGAGACAATCCTAGAGGATGGTTGAGGAAGTGTGAGAGATATTTTGAGCTACATGGAGATACAATTGATGAATCAGAGAAGGTGAGGATAGCATCCATTCACTTACAAGGGAAGGCAGACTACTGGTTTGTTGATTTTGAAGCTGGTAAGAAATTTATCTCTTGGGCTAATTTAGCTGAAAATCTTTGCACTAGATTTGAAGATTTAAGTCATGATGATTATATTGGATGTTTTAACAAATTGTTGCAAATGACAACTGTGGAAGAATATTATACTGAGTTTGAAGCTTTGAAATCTTTGATGGTTAGTAAAAATCCTCATTATGAAGAGCACTATTTTGTATCCAGTTTTGTTAGTGGGTTAAAACCAGAGATAAAGAAGGCAGTTCAAATGCACCAACCTAAATCCTTATCTCATGCCTTTTATTTAGCTAGGATGCAAGAGCTACATGTCCAAAACAGTCCTGAGCCAATTAAATCAGCTCCAAGGAGCTACACAAATACATACCCCAACAAATACAATATCACAAACTCCACCACATACAGCCCAAAACCAACATTCTCAAAACCATCACCCACACCTGACATCAGTCAGAAAACTCCATACATTAAGAAAACATTTAATACAAATACCTTTCAAAAATCTAACCCTACCCACCCTCCCACTTCCCTATCACCTGAACAAATGGCTCAGAGAAGAGCTAAAGGGTTGTGTTACAATTGTGATGCCCCTTATAAACCAGGGCATTTCTGTAGAAACCAACTGTATGTTTTAGAAGGAGAAGAAATTTCTGAAGATGCTGTTAGAGCAAGCACTATGGTTCTCTATTTGGGGAGACTTCTCTATTGAATAGAGAAATGCAACTACTATGGTGCAAAATTTCTCTATTCAATAGAGAAATTGGTAGGCTTTGCTATTGCCTGCTACGGGTTCGTAGCAGGCAATAGCAATAGAGAAGCGAGGCGGAAATCCAATTCCCGCAGGGCGGAAATCCAATTCCCGCAGAAAACTTTTTACGGAAATTGGATTTCCGCCCAGAAGTCATGCGGAAATCCAATTTCCGTCCCATAAATTTTATGGTTTGACCTTTTTTCCGAGAATTCTCACCGTCTTCATCATCACTATTCATTCCTCCTCCATTACCACCGCTTCGAGAAGAAGCTCTTTCAATTTCATTATCTGATAGCTTGTAAAGAGAAGCCCAGCCTCCAGGAGGATGATCAGAAGTGGTACTAGAGATAAGATCAGAAACAATACTAGGGATTGTCTCCAAACATTTGTTTTTCCAGAATATGTTACGGATTAGTGATGAGAATTTAGTTGATACAGATGCTAAACTAGCCCAATCTCTTGGATCAGGTTCAAGCTTATGGATAATATGAAGGATGACATCTTCAGAGAGGTTTGAAAATGAGGATTTTGGTCCTTGGAATTTCATTAATCCCTCCATGAATACCCAAGTGAATAGGGTTTCCTGAGAAAAAAATGGGGTTGATGAAGTTAGAAGACAGACTGACTAGCTAGTTGCAGGGAACGGAAGTAAGAAAACGAAACCCCAAGGGTCTTAAAAGATGAAATGAATACTGAGTCGGTGAGAAAACTGCAGATTTCTTTCTCTTTTTCTGGTTTCTGATAAACACAAGGACAGTGAAACAAAGAGTTCATCAATATTGCCTCAGGGTTGCTCAATCGGATTTCCGCCGGTCAAAAGTCAAGCTTTGACTGGGCGGAAATCGGATTTCCGCAGAATTTTTTTTACGGAAATCGGATTTCCGCACAGAAAAGCTGCGGAAATCGGATTTCCGTCTCGAAATAGCTAAGACCACCGTGGTTGCCATTTTTTCACCATTTCTGCCTTTCCCATTCTCTATTCAATAGAGAAGGCTTAGGCCACCATAGTGCTTGCTCTTAATCTTAAGAATGTGGAGGAAGACAATTCTGAAGCTCCTTTAGAATCTGACATGGCTGTATCTCTACATGCTTTATCTGGAAGTCAGAAAGGAGACACTATAAGGATTTCAGGTTGTGTGTAGCATCAAAATATATCCATCTTAATTGATACAGGCAGCACACACAGTTTTATTGATAATGTATTGGCTGAGAAACTGAAATGCACTATACAGCACACTGGGAATTTGCTTGTTACAGTAGCTAATGGTGATAAAACAATTAGCAATGGAGTATGTAAGAACTTAAAATGGACAATGCAGGGTCATCAATTTACAGCTGAGTTGAGATTACTTCCTTTGGGTGGATGTGATATAGTTTTGGGAGCTGAATGGTTGTGCAAATTGGGTGATATCATCATCAATCTAGCAAAGCTGAGCATTTCCTTCATGCACAAAGGTGAACGAATCACTCTGATTGGGAGTGCTACTTCTCCAACTTTAATAGAAATCAGCTCCACTGCAGTCAAGAAGTTTCTTCTTAAAGCTACTCATGGGATTATTGGACATCTATTTCAGGTATCAGCAAGTCCAATTTCTTCACCTATTCCACCTCTAATTGAATGCTTATTAGATGAATTTCTTGATGTGTTTGAGGAACCAACTCAATTGCCACCACAAAGGTCCTTGGACCATCAAATCAATCTTAAGCCTCATTCAATACCACCCAACTCAAGACCCTATAGGTGTCCATTTATTCAGAAAACTGCTATAGAAGAACTGGTGCAGCAAATGCTACAACATGGCTTAATTCAAACAAGCCATAGCCCTTTTGCTTCTCCTGTCCTTCTTGTCAAGAAAAAAGATGGCTCTTGGAGATTCTGTGTGGACTACAGAAAGCTTAATGATATCACCATTAAAGACAAGTTTCCTATGCCTATTATTGAAGAGTTATTGGATGAATTACATGGTGCTGTTGTGTTTACCAAGATTGATTTGAGATCAGGCTACCACCAGATTAGAGTCCATCCAACTGAATCCACAAAACATCATTTAGAACTCATCAAGGACATTATGAGTTCAGAGTAATGCCATTTGGCTTGACTAATGCTCCAGCTACATTTCAGGCACTAATGAATGAAGTGTTCAAGCCATTCCTCAGAAGATTTGTGTTGGTCTTTTTTGATGATATCTTAATTTATAGTACTTCACTTGAAGAGCATGCCAAGCATTTATTTATAGTACTTCAAGTTCTGAGACAGAATAAATTGTATGCAAAGAGGTCCAAGTGTTGTTTTGCACAACAATCATTGGAGTACTTAGGTCATCTCATTACTGCTGATGGAGTTGCAGCTGACCCAATCAAAATTGCAGCTATGCAAGAGTGGCCAGTACCAACTACTATTAAAGAACTTAGAGGATTCTTAGGCCTCACTGGGTACTATAGAAAATTTGTCAAGGGATATGGTTCTATAGCAAAGCCACTGACTGATTTACTGAAGAAAAATTCCTTCCATTGGAGTCCTGCAGCAACTACAGCATTCCTTACCCTTAAAAATGCTATGTGTCAGACTCCTGTGTTGGCATTACCTGACTTCACCAAGCCATTCATCTTAGAAATTGATGCTTGTACTAATGGAATTGGAGCAGTTTTGATGCAAGAAGGTAAACCAATTGCATTTTTCAGCAAGCCATTAGGACCAAAAAGTGCTGGTCTGTCTACTTATGAGAAAGAATTGCTGGCTGTAGTATCAGCTGTCACTAGGTGGAGAAGTTATTTGATGGGGCATAAGTTCACCATCCATACAGACCAGCAAAGCATCAAGTATTTCTTAGAGCAGAAAATCACAACAGTTCTTCAGCAAAAGTGGTTAATGAAGCTTCTTGGGTTTGACTATGATATTAAATACAAGAAAGGCATAGAGAATTCAGCTGCTGATTCTCTCTCAAGAAGGCCACATTCCACTTGCCATGCCATTACTACTTCTCAGCCAATGTGGAAACAAGAGGTCATTGCCAGTTACAGTTCAGACTCTCTTGCTCAGGAAATTATTCCTAAACTACTTATTGCACCTGATGCCATGGACGACTATTCTTATAAGGAAGGACTTCTCAGATATAAAAACAAGTTGTATATTGGCTCTGGAAATGACATGGGACAACAAATTATGCAGTCACTGCATGCTTCTGCAACTGGTGGCCATTCTGGAAATCATGGGAGTTATGCTAGAGCTAAGGCTTATTTCTTCTGGAAGGGTATGCAGAAGGATTTGCTTCTATTCATTGCTTCTTGTGATGTGTGTCAGAGGAACAAGGGAGAACATACTTATCCTGCTGGCCTGTTGCAACCCTTACCAGTCCCTGATCATGCTTGGCAGCACATCACAATGGACTTCATAGAAGGTCTGCCAAAATCTGAGAGGTATGAAGTCATATTAGTGGTGGTTGATAGGCTTACCAAATATGCCCATTTTATTCCTTTAGCTCACCCTTATACAGCAGTCACTGTCTGTCAAGCTTTTCTCCAGAATATTTACAAACTTCATGGCCTTCCAAGATCTATTACTTCAGACAGGGATAAGATTTTTGTCAGCAACTTTTGGCAAGACTTATTCAAGTTATTAGGCACAGCTTTGCACTTAAGTACTGCTTACCATCCCCAAACAGATGGGCAAACAAAAAGAGTCAATAACTGTCTGGAGAACTATCTTAGGTGCATGATTGGTCATAGGCCAAAGGAGTGGTACAAATGGTTGGCTTTGGCTGAATGGTGGTATAACACCAACCATCACTCCAGCTTGAACATGACACCTTTTCAGGCTCTGTATGGCTATGTTCCACCTCACATGGCATTTTCAGTGGAAATCACTACTTCTGTGGATGTAGTAGAGAAGTATTTGTCTCAAAGAAATCAAATGTTAAGCTTGTTGAAGGAGTCTTTACACAAATCTCAGGAGAGAATGAAACTGTAGTCTGACAGGAAAAGGACTGACAGAGAATTCTCAGTGGGAGATATGGTGTATCTGAAGTTGCAGCCATACAGACAGACTTCTATCTCTTTGAGAAGAGATTTCAAACTAGCTGTTAAATACTATGGACCTTTTGCTGTCTTAGAGAGAATTGGAGCAGTGGCCTACAAGCTTGATTTACCTGCAACTTCCAAGATTCATCCAGTTTTTCATGTGTCACAACTGAAGAAACGTATTAGAGCTTTTGTCACTTCCATTCCTTCTCTTCCATTAGTTGATCCTCAAGGCCAAATAATTGTCAAGCCTCATTCAATTTTGGGAGCAAGGACTGTGTGGAGGAAGGGAATTCTTAGTCAACAAAACTTAGTCCATTGGTCCAATTCTTCAGCTGCTGAAGCTACATGGGAGGACACATCTAACTTGCAGGCTCATTTTCCTGACTTCTTTCATCCTTGAGGACAAGGTTGTTCTGCATCGGTGGGTATTGTCATGGCTGTTATGGGGTAGCTAGTCTGTTAAGGGCTACCCGAAGATTTATTACCGCAGTTATTAAGTCAGTTGTATTTATTACGGTTAGTTTGTGACCGTTTGTTTGTTTGGGCTAGGATTGTAGCACGTGTTCTGTTCGGATAAGGTTTGTTATTTCCCTTTTAAAGTCTGCGTCTGTACTCTGTCTTCTTCCAGTGAATGAAATTGAATTTTAGGTTGTGTTTACACAAATTGAGGGTTTCTTAGTATTTCTTGTACTGTAAACCAGTACACAAAATTACCACGAATTTATCATTACCAAGTCACAAACAATTTAAATCAATCATAACGTCAAAGGAATAATCAAAAACAAATTCAATAAAGAACCAAACCCATCTTCCCTTGTTATTCAACGAAATAAACTTTCTTCGGCCATTGATTTCCCAACTTAATTGATTCTTTATCACTTTCAGAATTAAGAAAACTTTGATTTAATTGCTGGTAAATTAAAGCCCAAAGTAAACTTTGATTCCCAAGCTATCAAATTTCATAAATCAATTAAACCTTAACTTGAAAACTCTGTAAAAGACTACGAGGGTAAGAGCGGAATAAAGAATAAGAGAAAAATTACCTAACTAGTAGTTCTTTTCCTTGTCAGATTCCTCTAAATTTTTGATGAAACATGGATCGGAGACTAGCAGAGAAAAACAAAAGAGAAGACAAAATAAAAATGAATCGGAAACACGGAGAAAAAAATAATAATCAAGCCACGTGTACGCCACATCAGCGGTGGGTTTGTTGGTGGGTTTAACTTGGTGGGCTGAATAGAATTATTGAAAAAAATAACCATAACAAAACACATACCTTTTTTTCCATTGAACAGGCGAAGTTGCGTATTTGAGTTTTTGAGTTTTTATATATCTTCAGTTCTATCTATAATTAATTTTGGCCTAAATTAAGTAGATTTGGTTGATAAATTGGGATGGAAGAAACAATTAACGGTGGTTAATGCAATTAACGATGGGATGAAATCACTTAACTAACGGAGTTTGTTATTACTAATGTAGGTGTACGTCACTAACGTGGGGTGATATTTCAAAGAAGTGTAAATATGGTGTAAGTATTTTTGAACCAATTATAAGAGGCCAAGTGTCCCGCTTAGAATGCTTGCACCATAAAAGCCCTCTCTCGGCCAATAGAAAATTGTAGTATTATCACCGTGCAACGTGGGGGCTTTTATCACTTAGGCTTTTAAATCTTTAGATTCTCTTCCAAAAATTCCAAAATTTCCTTTCTTATTCTCTTCCATACTGCGTATCTTCAAAATAACTCTCGGTCGAAAGAGTCCTCTCCTAACTGGCTGCACTGTTCTATATATTGAGCAAACCAATTTTGTTCGACAATATAACTTCATCCATGGAATTGCCAAAACTTTCCATATTAACATGATCATTTCGTCTATATCTATGCAGAGTGCAGTGTATCCGTCATAGAATCCACCAGCATGGAACTACAATATTTCTCAAGGAAATCCAAACATGTACAATGAACAGTTAGTAATACGCAATACTATAAACTATAAAGTGTTGGTAGTCACATGGTTCTCTGGGATTTTTAAATATAGGAAGCCCAGGAATTAAAAAACCTGCAAAGCTTGTAAGAAAATCTTAATACTTGGTACATACAACTCAAGTTCATGATTTGACTGACACACTTAGAACTGGAGACAGGCTATATACACAAGAATCACTTTCTGAACCATTAAGTGTTTTAGTTAGAGTGGAATGACTAGCTCGCTGAAGTTCTTCTTTCTCCACCAACTCACTATATTCAGCCATCCATCAAGGTGCGAATATTTCTCAATTCCCTCAAAGCCATTTGGAATAATAAGGTACCTAGCAAGATCAACTTCTTCATTTGGCTTTCAGCACATAATAGGATTATAACTGTTGATAAAATTGTTTCATGGGGCTATCATGATGTCAATAAGTGCTTGTTATGTGGAAACACTTATTTTTTGACTGTACATTCACGCAAAGTATATGGTCAGCTACCCTCCCTTCTTATGGTATCATTGATGTATGGCCTTCATCTGTTCTGACATTATTTCAAAGTTGGCATACATTAAAAGCCCCGGGAGTTGATAAGAAGGTTTGGTCAATTGTCCCTGCTGCCGTTTTCTGGACAATATGGACTGAAAGGAATCTGAGAACTTATGAAGAGAAAACAAGAAATATAGATCAAGTTTCTCAAAATGTCAGGGCGTTGTTACTCTCTTGGGCTTCCGTTTTCAAAATAACTGGTATTTTTTTCTTGAACTGTATCCTTTCTTTTGGCTGTTTACTCCTTGTAAATTGCCATCTCTGTTTCCTCTTCTTCTTTAATAAAATCTCTTCTTTATCAAAAGCATTGAGGTATCTGGTCTCCCAAACTGAACTCGGCACATCCCCTGTACACACAGAAAAGAAACTAGATATCAATTTAGTTACAATCAACTCATTAACAGATTAACACAAAAAGAAAAGAAAAAAAACACACAAAAGAACATAACAACACTTCAGCAGTAGTTAAACATAATTCATTGTTAAACTCACACTACTATCATCAGAATCAGCCAAATGGCCCCTGAATCCATTTCAAATCCAATGTTTCATAAGCAATCTAAGTTAGCTCCAGGTCACCTCTGCCCTTGATCTTGTCTGGAAAATTTTGAATCTCATTTACAGAATTGAGCAAAATTTAGAGAACCCACAACACCTAAACTTCTGATGTTGGCCAAACAAGATTTCATTGAAGTATTTCAACAATTTTGCTCTGCGCAGTGATTGAACATATCAATGAAGCAAAAACTTTAGCAAAAACAATTAACCATGAAAGCACATTAGCACCCGAAAAGAGGAAAAGTTAACATGTATGCATTGCTGGTGTAATATTGTGTTTACTAGTGGAATTAATAAGCAAAGGATAACATATCGCCGTGAATTCATGGATGACGCCAACAGATGAAATGAACACAACAACAAGTGCAGCAATCTAAGGCTCACTATATGAACCAAAAAGATCAGACACCATTTCAGCAATGTTACATAAGAATAAAACTAGAATCACAAACCTTGACAGTGCCGTCTTCCCCGCCAGAAACAACCCAAAGTAGCATTCACAGCATGCGCGTGGCCCTTTTCTTTGCCATTTTCGTGGGATTGTGCTTACAATACTCATGCCTAAATCAATGATTCCCTTGAACAGAAGGATCCCAACCCCTAAAGTGGTGATGAAAAGAACAAGATGAATTACATCACATTTAATAAGCGCTGGAGTTTGAACCTCGGTAATATTGACACTTTGTTTTTCCAGAAAATCAACAGTTATCACCATTGGAACTAATTTGCTGACACTAAAACTTGATTGGTACCTGGTAAAACAATGATTATTCTACCAATCACAAAAAAAAAAACCCCCAAGGTTTCCCCATTTTAGATACTTATACCAACACCCATATACTTCAAAGGAACTGAATTTTACATCGATTTACAAATCCTAATCCAGAAAACTTAAATTTCGTCAACACCCAAATCGAAAAACTCACCCCTAATTACAAGAAAATGAAAACCCACCTTGCCATAAAAAAATGATTTATATTCGTAATGATTTATCTAACGAAGTGGGCTGTAAGGATTTTGGTAAAAATAAATCTAGAAAGGGATTATTTACATGAATACAAAATCAGTAGATATTACGAACCTCATACAGTATCAGCCACTGGATTCCCTTTGAAGCCAAACTTTAGCCTTAGTTCTTCCTTGCAGAACCAAGATCGATGGTTTTTTGCTGGCCAAGGTCTATTTGAAGTTTCAGTTTCCGTGGGAGAGAAGCGAGAGGGTGAGAGATTCTTTCAGACCAGGCGAGTTATTAAGAGGTATAAACCAGAACTAGTTGCTTCCGAAAATTGGGTCAAGAAGAAGTGGGCGCCAATTTTGGATTTCAACCCAAATTTTTGGCGCACACCAAACAGTTAAGGTTACCTTTCAAAAAAAAAACCAAACAGTTAAGGCGCCTAGTTTTTATTTCAACCCGAATTTTTGGCGCGAACTGGAAACCAATTGCTGCCAACCCAAATGTATGAGGTGGTGGTATCCATGGGAGTCAGTAAACTTGCATTGATACTCGTTGGATCAGATATTATTGGCCTTCTCTATTGGCCGGGTAAACAACTTAAGGATGGATCATAGTCCTTGTCCGTCTGTGAGTTGCACCATTTTGTGTGACTTAAAATAACATTTTTCTGGATACATATTTTATTACACCATTTTGCAGTTGGAAATTGAGGACTTGACATGGTTAATGCTGCAAATAAATTCACCGAATGTAACAAATCAAGACTGCTTTATAATTTTTGTCACAAATTTGACTAATATAGAGTAATTTGTAGTCATACCTTTTATGCAGACAATGTCGTGGATTTCAGGAATTTCAGGAAGTTTATCGTACCTTTCTTGCTAATATAGCAACAACTTACATCTCTGAAAGTAACATGTCCTCCTTTAAACTCATCAGGATTCCCGAACCATTATAAATTTTCAGTCATATGTCTACTACAACGATGTCAAGAAACCATTGGAACGGTGACGTAGATTTAAGGGCTAACGCACCTAAACAATAATTACTGTTAACTGGAAGATTCTTAGGTGTAAACTTTAAATAAATAGATCAATTTTTTTGCCTTCTTATGGAGATGTAGAGCGAGAGAAATCTTTTGTCTAAAAAGTTTACATGACTGTTGGCATGATCCTGAAGACCACAAAAAAGTGCAACACATTACTGAACAAGGATTAACAGATTTTGAATTAAAACCTATTCCACGTCTATCACCATGGTAATGGTAAACCTTGATGAAATAGAATATCTCAAATGTTTTTCATCCTTACGGACTTCAACATGAGCTGACTCGTAGTCTGAAAGTTTCCTAAGAAGAATCTTATTTTCCTTTATCTGCTCATCCAATTTTTTAAGAATTTCTTCCTATTCTTCACAAATACTATAATAACAAAGCTCCTCGTTGTGTAGTTTGTTTTAAAGTCAGTCGACTTTTGTTATCAGTCTTTGTTTAGAGTAACAAAGAGAGTTGATAAATTCAATCCATGGATCAGAAGATTTATCTGAGAGAGTATCAAATCAGAATTCATATGAATCATATCATAACATGGATTGTACATAGTTCACGAACGTAACCAAACACGAACAATTACGTCTTTAAGTGTTTGTCAGGCTCTGATACCAATTGAAAAAGAGGGGATACCAAGTACACCACCACCTTTTGAATTCGTGAACCCGTATGATTAGATTACTTGAACGATCTCACAAATCAATAAGTAATACCGGAGTCGAGTTCTTTGTTAAAGAACCGAATGACAACAAAAACAAGTTCTTGATAATCTCAAGGATATGGATTTAATCAAAGGTTTAATCAACGCACTAACTTTGCAATACTTTAATTATATCAATCAGAGAAAATATAGTGCGAAAGGTAAAAGTAATGCAAGACACCAGAAGTTTTGTTAACGAGGAAACCGCAATCCATCAGAAAACTCCGGGACCTAGTACACATTTGAAAACACATAGTATTAAGATGTTACAAACACTAGCCTACTATCAGACTTCAGACGGGAATATAGTTGAGACTGAATTAAGCCCTCTAAGCAATTCAGTTACCATTATGTTGTTATGTCTCTTGGATCCCGCAAAAACTACGCACTTGATTACCTTAGCTAGGTTCCTTCATAACTAAGAGTTGCTCCATAGTCCTTCGTGAAGGCTAGCGTTACCCTCCTCCAATAGGACTCCTGGTTGTTGTGATATTCGTAAGATTTATTCAATCAAGGTACATGGAAGTCGATATATCGGCTAGGTCTTATTGGTCTAGACCAGTTGATTTTACCTCGTAATGTGTGACGAACTTAATACGAGATCTAGTTTGTGATTGCGTTACGAAACTTTTAGGTCTCATAACACCAAGTACAGCCTTACAAAGTTTCAATAAATCTTGGCATTTATTGATTTATTGTTCTTGTACAATAAAATTGACTCAAGATACATGATCAGAATGATTAGAATTTGACTTGTGCTTCACAATCATCAAGTGAAGGATTTACAATAGTCGTAACCTAATAAAAGGTTTTGAGTTGACGACCAACCTTTATGCAAGGATACAAAACAATGTGTAGAGGATACGATTGTATATTTGAATAAGGTCTTTTATTTATATTGATCATCAAGGGAGGTTTAGGTTAAACATTAAGCAGCCTTGAGTAGGTCTTCTTTTTATTGAAAGAGGAACAATAGACAAGAGTTCTGAAAGCCTGTAGAGTTCGCATAAGGGTACGTCAACAAAGCAAACTTCAAAAACAGAAGTTACATTTCGGGAACTTAAGAACGCGTAGGGGTACTCGAACTTAAGATGCAGGGAAAACTGAACTTGAACACAATTGATTTTAGGAACATTCCACACAAGCAAAGGTACGTGGGGTACGAGAATTGTGTTGAGTATTTTGTTCAAAAATTAACCCTTCCCACTTTATTTCAAATCATTGGAAGACCGTGGAAACCATTGTGCCAAGACTCAAAAACATTATTCTTTCATTCCTTCTTAAAAAGGATTATTATATACAACATCATCGACTATTAAATTGATATTATTGGAAGATATGAAATCAAAGAAATCCTTTCTAACTTTTTGACGAGAGGACGATAAATATCAAATGTGTAATCTTTGGTCTTCGATCTTCAAATAGTCTCTGTCTTAACACATAGTCTATCCTAGTCCGAGAATGATATTGTAGACTAAATCAAGGATTGTGTTTTGCCAACTAAACTTAACATACCAACGCCAGTAAGTTCAACCGAGCTATGTTGTAACAAAATGTGCGCCTTAATTACATGTATCACCAAATGTAATCACTAACTAAATTTGACAAATTATTTGACAAAAAGGGGAAATTAACTTACAGGGGTTAAAATGTAATAAGAACAAAATGAAATTGGTGAAGAAACATCATGCCACTTGCTTCGAAACTAAATGGATGAAATTTGAACTGCTCATGAACCACATCAATCTTGAATTAATATCAACATATCCTAACTTTAAATCTTAATTTCAAAGTAGCATCTATGGTTTAATTTATTTCCTTTTCTTTGAGTCTAATATTGTCAGATGAAATCATTATGAACTGTAAGAACTAAGAAGCTAGAAGTTAAATGAACAATAAACACAAAGTTTATTTTTCAAACATGATGTTCGACAAAGTACCAATGATATGTTCCACGAGGATGCAATTTATTACACGGGGTAACCAAATACTGGACCAAGAAAGATCAACCCATTCTTATGATCCAAAAAGTGTAAACATATTTTGAAAAAGTAGGGGTACATAAATACACCACCAGCTTTTTAGGTTCATGATTCAATGGTATATGTGGGTGATTTCAAAATCAACATCCAAACCGTTAACCTGAATTGGGTCGTAAAGATCGATTCCAAGAAAGACAATTCTTTGTGAATCCCTCGGGAGGATTGAGAATTAACTGCAGTTTAATAATGTACAACTTAATTGTGTTGCTTTAATTATATAATCAAAGATATAATGCGGAAAGTAAAGCACACAAGACACCAGAAGTTTTGTTAACGAGGAAACTGCAATCCAACAGAAAAACCCCCGGGACCTAGTCCAGTTTGAACACGACACAGTATTAAGATGTCTACAAACACCTATAAAACTTTGGACTGGGATGTAGATGAGACTGACTCAAGCCCTCAAAGAGAATCAGTTATTGTCGCACTCCTTATGTCTCTTGGATCACGCAAGACCCTACGCACTTGATTCCCCTAGCTGGTGTCCGTTACAAGCTTATGAGTTGCTTTAACCGTTCTTAAAGGCTTTTGGTACTCGGTCCGCTTTGCAAAAGAGAACACCAGTGTCCTCTCTGTCCTCCAACATGTTAATACTCGAAAGTGACTTCCTTTAGATAAGATCAAGGTTATACGGAAATTTCTTTTACAAGTTATGGTTGGCACTTAATCAAGTAAACGATGTCTAACTTATCTTTACCTCTATTGTGAAAAGAATTGGAAAACCAATACTTACACAATCGCGGCAGACTAAGTCTTATTACACTGAGTGCAGCCGTACGTTGCTTCTATCGACCTTTTAGGCGATTAACTATTCTTGAATGGCCTTATTGCAGAAGAGAATGACCGTAGAATAGACAAGAACAAGTATAATCCACCAAGGTTACATGTTACTCCGATAAATACCACGAAGGAACTCTTACCTATGCTTCACAACTATCAAGTGAAGTCTCTTTTATAGTTATATGAAAATTCCATGAAGGAATTTATATCTATAGAGGACGACTCTCGACAACAAGCTTACACCGAAGTGCAAATAGTTTTGGTAGAATTCCATAGAGGTTTCTAAACAATTCTTGATGCCTGTAGTAATCGTTCTAGATGTCCTCTACTTATAACATTCAATAAGATAGGTTGGTTAGGAATAAAACAATAGATTTCTTGTCCTACAAGTTAGTTTGTGACCGTGTAAACGAATTCGTTACTTAGTTTGCACACAAAGTATCACAGTTGAAAAAGCAGGGGTACCGAAATACGACCAACTTTTCGTTTGGGCTCGTGAGTCTTATAGTAAGATATGGACGATCTCAAAAATCAATATCCAAATCTGTGATAACTTGAGTTGGATCACAGGGGATCAGTCCCGACGCAAGACAAGTCTTGGTGAATCCCTCGAAAGGATTGAGGACTAACTGCAGGTTATAATAACGTACTACTTGTGTTTGCTTTAATTATATAATCAGAGATATAATGCGGAAAGTGAACCACGCAAGACACCAGAGATTTTTTTAACGAGGAAACTACAATCCAGTAGAAATACCTCGGGACCTCGTCCAGATTGAACACCGCACAATACTAACTCTCTACAAACGCTAGCCTAATATAAGACTTCGGTCTGGAACGTAGCAAAGACCAATTCCAACACTCCAAGTGAATTAGCTACTGAAAAAGGAGGGGTACCGAAATACAACCAACTTTTCGTTTGGGCTCGTGAGTCTTATGGTTTAAGTTTGGACGATCTCAAAAATCAATATCCAAACTCTAATAACTGGAGTTGTGATCTTGGGGATAAACTCGACAAAGTTGGGACTTTGGAGTTAAACTCTACAGTTATTGGATAGCGTACTACTTGGTGCTTTAATTATATAATCAGAGATATAATGCGGAAAGTAAAAGCACACAAGACACCAGAGATTTTTTTAACGAGGAAACTGCCTTGCAGAAAAACCTCGGGACCTCGTCCAGATTGAACACCACCCAGTACAAACTGACTACAAACACTATCCTACTATAAGACTTCGGTCTGGGATGTAGCAGAGACCAACTCAAGCCCTCCAAGCGAATTGGATATTGTCGCACTCCTTACGTCTCTAGATCCCCCACAGATCGTCACGCACTTGATTCCACCAGCTGACGTCCTTTACAGGCCAAGGAGTTGTTTTGACCGATGTCAAAGGCTTGTGTCAGCAATACTGGCTTTGCAACTTAATTGTTGACGTATGGTCTAACTGTCCTCTATCAGTTTACCACACACAAGTTGACTTCCTTCGGATTGTTAAATCCAGGTCATACGGAAATCTACTTCACAAATCAGGGCTGACAAGCAAACCGAGTAAGCTATGCCCAACTTGTCTCTACCTCAGTTATACACAAAGAATCAGTTAAGAAACTTGTATAACTGGAGCTAACTAGGTCTTACAACACCGAGTGCAGCCGTGCGTTGCTACCTTTCAACCTTGTGTGTAACGTATCAGTTCTTGAATAGTCGTATAGCAGAAGATACAGACTATGGAATAGACAAGAACGTGATCAGGTTACCAAGGTTATAGGTTAATCCGATTTCAACCAAATATGGTCTCAATCTCCTACCTGTGCTTCCCAACTCTCAAGAGAAGTCTTTTATAGTCGTAGGGAGTTCCTAGAGGAGCTGCAACCTATATAGGATGACTATACCACAACAAGCGTTCACCGAAGTGAAAAGAGTTTACGTTACCTTCCCTAAGGACCTTCACGTATGCTTGATGCTTGCGGTATTTATCCGTAGACACCTCTATTTATAGCACTCAATAAGATAGGTTGCTTTGGAATAAAGCAATCAATTACTTGTCCCACAAGTTAAGGAAACCCTAAACTTGATAACCAAGTAATAGAGATTAATCTCAATTGGAATTCTTTTTATCATTATATGCCAAGTGTTTTGTTAGCTCAAAAACACTTCAGGATAGAATCCAACAGACCTAAGATAATCTTTATCTTATTGACTCATTGAGGATCGTTAGATGGACCACAAAAGATATTTATGTGATATACAAGTCCACCTAAGAGATAAAGGAGTTTAGAGTTTGACTCAAGTGAAATTCTGAAAGAATATCCACTAAATCCGACACCAGCAAAGTAACCAACACTGGATTCGCGTACAGGTTCGCGAAATGTTCAGTCACTTTGGAACTCAGAAGAAATCCGAGTTTCTGGTTTGCGAACCGGTTCGTGAACCGTCCGCCTGTCAGATTTCGTCAACTCTGGATTCCGCTGGAAGTACTGGGCTTAGCCAGAACTTAGACGTGTGTACGTCCTCAGCTGTAATCCATGGACTCTTTGCTCAAGAGTACTCCTTTAGATTCATCCATATCCAACTAACGATTTGCAAGCAAACAATTGTAATGGACACATGGCACTGAATCTATCTCATTCATTCTTGTACTCACAGTATTTGTGGGAACAAATACTGGTCATGACACAAGGCCACGTTAGACAAGAATACGATCTCAATCGCTATTATCACTACTAAAGTAGTCGACTATATTTCGATAGAATAGAGAAAGTAGAATAGAAGAATTTCCATAAAGTCATAACTCCTATTAACCTTTTGTCGATGAAGAATAATTGATGTCTTTTTTGTCTTCACAGTCTTCGTCTTCAAGGTCTCTACTACTTTGTCTATATCCCAATTCCGAAATCTAAACTCTAGTAGGCTAAATCAAGAATTGAGTTTTGACACCTAAAACTGACAACTAGCTTGACATACCAACGCTAGTGGGTTTGACATGACAATGTCCTAACAGCTATTGTAGCACTCCTTACGCCTCTTGAATCCCGCAAGCACATACGCACTTGATTCCCCTATTTTACGTCCTTTACAGGCATATGAGTTGTTTTAACCGCTGTTAAAGGCTTTTTGATAACTTCGGCTTTGCAACCTCTACTACCAACTGTACGTTTCGAACTGTTCTCTTTAGTTTAACATATGAAAGTGACTTCTTTTTTATTTTTCTAGGTCATACGGAAATCTACTTACAGGTGGGGGCTGACAAGTAAACCAAGTAAACAATGCTCAACTTGTCTCTACCTCAGCTGTCAAAATAATCACCTAAGAAAATTACACAACCGAAGCTAACTAGGTCTTACAACACCGTGTGCAGCCGTACGTTGCCTCAGTTAAAAACATGTATGTAACGTATCAGTTCTTGAATTGCCTTATTGCAGAAGAGAAGGACCGTAGAATAGACAAGAACGTGATCAGGTTACCAAGGCTACAGGTTACTCAGATAACAACCACAAAGGTACGTTATCACCTACCTGTGCTTCCCAGCTCTCAAGAGAAGTCTTTATAGTCGTTAGATATATCCCACGGAGGAACTGCTACCTAATAGAGGATGACTACCACAATAAGCTTACACCGAAGTGCAAAGAGTTAACGATCAATTCCACAGAGAAACTTCACGCACATTTACAACTTTCATTAACATTCCTCACTATTTACTGCTTTATTACCCTTCAACATCTTACAATTTCAGCACCTTTCCCTTTCAATTCATTTAAACTCAAGTTCTTATACCCTAAAAAACTTGTCAACTTTCAGTCGTTTTCCATTTCGCTTATCGATTTACGTCATTTACAGCTTAGTCCATAGCCGGCATCAGTTATTTTAACGTTGAACTGTCTTGGACTTGATCCCAAATCCACTTGACTTGTCATGTGTTGGTATAAAATCTGCTTAAAGATATTATACCTAACAACCAATAAATAATGACATACGTTCAGCAATTCGGAGAGTTGTTCTAACATCTAACATGATTACGAGTAAAGCTAAGAACGATAACGAGAAATTAAGACACATTCCTAGATAAGATGAAGATCTAAAAAATCATTGAATAGAGTATTCCCCTGATTGTAGACTACATGGAGTATGAGCTTTGAGACCTGAGGAGATTCATACTAACTTAATCTCTCTCACACGTCACAAGACTTATCAAAAAATCCAACCCTTACAATGGAGATCAAGCTCGCCTTTTATAGGCCGAGCTTCGAGTGGATTACAACTAATAAGACAAAGAACATAATCTTGATGTCAGAGGTTGTCGAGTAGGTCGGTGGTCTTCGAAATGTCTTCGAAGTTGTTGTTATCTCGATGTCATGTCTTCGAGATCATCAGCCAGAGGTTACGAGTTTTTCGGTGTCGAGCTTTCCTGCTTCGAGGTCTTCCAGGTTGTTTCCCATTATAGGCGCATCTCTCCAAATATTCGATTACAATAATTCACTGATGTACGAGATCCTCTCGGGTTCTACTCCATGCTTCGCAGTTCTTCACTTGTTATCCTAGTTCTGCTTCCTGATCCTGACACGTGTCTCGATGGTTTTATCCCTCTACGGGTTGCCTCTTTCCTTGTTCGAAGATTGGAAATGTTCGAAGAAGGAAACTTCTGGTATCCCATATTCCCAGAAACGTGCCCAGCCTTTAATTACCCAACTGACACATGTAGCCTTGAATGTTTTCGAAACCGTCGCCCCCCTTTTCACCTTTTAACCTGCTGTGCCGGTCTCGGATTTATTCTATTTAAACCCATCATCTCCCTTCTTTACAACTTTACTTTTCTTTGAAAATTTTCCACCTGCAAAAACCTTGAGTCCTTCAGGTTCCTCCTTGTAGCGCCTTCTTTTCTTCTCTGTACTTTAAATCATGGTAAGTTTTTCTTGGATCTGCTTTCTCAGCGATAGTTGCTTAATTTTTAACTTGTACTGACTTCCCTTCTAGATTTTTGATGTTGTATTTAGGCCCCTAAGAAGAACGTTCTGAAGGAAAGATTGCTCAAGCGAAGGTAGTGGATCCCAAACTTAGTTGGGAGACATGGTCGGGATCCTTGGATTCAATATGAAGTTTTTCCCTTGTATAGAGTTTGATAAAAATGTTACCTTATCCCCTGAGCTTATTCTTAAGCATGGCTGTAACAACAAACAGATTATAGTTTACCGGTGAGCAGTTGGGCGCAAGACTTCCCATTCCTTTGTATAATCCCAAAAATCCCTTGTTTTACGAATTTACTCCCGAATCGTTCCTCCTCGTGGAGTGATGCAGTTAACTGGTAATTCCGTTCGGCTGATTAGTGAATGGGTGGCTCACTCGGAAGGTAGATTGAATTATTACGAAGAGTTCCCGGAGGATTCGGAACCTCCTGAATTTTGGACCGCTGATAATTTCTTCAAGCAGTACAAGGTTGAAAAAAGCTTGTTTAAGGAGGCTGCTCCTTGGGGGGTGAGGTTCGGAAAGGTGCTGAACGTGGCGCATGTTCTTGATGACGTAGACCCCACAAAGTCTACTACGAATAGACTTCTTTGCCATTCTAATGATGATGTGTGGTTTATGAAGCCTGTACTTATCGAGGGACCTATTCTTTTCGGCTATGCTGATGAAGAATATGATTGAATGAACATGCTTCGAGAGCGGCCATTCACTCCCAATTGTTGAGTATTATAAGATGCATTTCTCTGAGAATGAGCAGAATGAATCTCAAGATAAAATTGCCGCCTACAAACGAAGGTATGTTACTTTACTTTAGCATCCTTGTTTTTCTTAATTATTTTCTTATGTCGTGCTCTTTCTTAGAAGGAACAAGAAAGACTGAACAGAATGCATAACCAGGAACATGGTGAAGATCCGAAGAAAAGAAAAGGAAGTCGAAACAAGCCAATGCTGGAAAGGGGGCAAGTGGTCAGGTAACAAACACAACCTGCCTCAGTTATGCTATGGGTATGAATTCCTACCTCTGTTTGTTTCATGACGAATTCACTACTTTTCAGCAGGGCGAGGAGATTACGGGTGGTCAGGGGTCGATGGAGTTTTGTATTGGAGATCCCGAACGTAAGAAAGTTTCGAAAGGTGGCATGGGGAAAGAGAGTAGACCTAAGGAGGTTGTTTCGAAAGTGGCTGCTTCGAAGAGATACTCTACGAGGGCTGCTGCTAAAGAGGTAGGGGGGCCCTCGAATGCTGCCATCGAGGAAGTTGAAGATGAATAAACCGAGGATGATGAGGATGTGCTAAATTCCCTTCATTGATCGAAAAAAAGGTAAAGGGGGTTCTCCCCTCGAACATCCTTCGAAGAAATCATTGCCAAAAGCTTCTCGAAATGACGACGATTTAACAAAGAAGCCTGCTGCCTCTGCCACCATGGGTGCCTCAGCCGCTGAATTTGAATCAAATATTCCTCGCTCTGGCGTAAGCTTGGATATGTATGGTACTAACTGTCAGCTGATTGATGCTTCCGAACTACATCATATCGTACCTTCCTCTGGTGGTCCTTCGGTTCCTACAAGCTTTCCCACGGATCCTACTTCGAGGAAGAAATTCAGAAGTTTATGGAGCAGTGCTCTCGATCTGGTCCTTTCGCCTAGGACATTGCTGACCACCTGAAGGTTTATGCTAAGGATCCTTTGAAGCGTCAACTCGATTCTTCTCTTGCTACCTTTGCTTCACAAGTTTTTTCTGGATTTTGGAATAGCAAGACCCTAGACTCGGAATTGAGCAAACACCATGCTTTCCTCGAAGGGGTAAGTATGTTTCTTTTATTGTTGCAGTCTTTTCTTGCCTCTGTTGTTTGCTTTTCAGGGTTATCACCTTGGCATGTACCTGTTGAATTTGTCCAGATCACAAGGAAAGGAGTTTGCTCGTCTCGACGAGGAGTTGTTGAACTTACGTCATGAGAAGGATGAACTTTCGGATGAGCTTGTGAAGAACATGGGTAAAGTAACGCTGAGTTAATAGTTTCTTTGATTTTGTTTTGCTCGTTGGAGCTGAAATTTCATTGTTTGTAAATAGGAAATATGGTTGATCTGGGAAAGCAGCTCGAAACCGTTGCTAGTGAACGAGATACCTATTCTGCAAACTTAAAAACTCAATCGGAAATGCTTTTGAAGCTGCAATTACAGCTGAAGAATAAAGAGAATGAGTTTTCTTTATTAGAGAAGAGTCGTGATGCTGCTTTGAATAATAAGGATGAAGAGATCAATTTCCTTAAAGGGCAGGTTGCTTCGTTGAATCAACACATAGATGAAGAATCCGAGAAAACGACTTTGTTCAGCCGTAGTCACACTCGTGAGCTGTTTAGGAGTTTTGTGATGAAGCTACCGTATTACCCTAATGGGATAAATGACCCTGATGCTAAATTGGAGTCCGACAAGGGGTTGATTTCTCCTGAGGAGGTTCAAGTTATAGTGGCGAAGATGATAGAGGAGAGGGCTAGCAACGAGGATTCCGAGGAAGAAGTGAGTGAAGAAGATATTGTTGATGAGAGTGGTGAAGAAGAGAATTGAGAGGAGGAGGAAAAAGTGGTGGAAGAATCAGGGGCCGAGAAGCCGATTGTAGAGGAATAAGTGGTGGTGGATGTGCATATGTCAGGCGGCGAGAAGCAAAAGGAAGGAAGTGGTATACTGGATAATAAGGACAAGGAGAATCAAAATGAAAGGGTTCAAGCCGAAGAGCCGAAGGAGAAGCCTTTGAAAAATACCGTTGAAACTGGTGGTGATGGTGTTGGTAAAGGTACTGAACGTGAGAATCAAGCCGTCACAAATGATGCCAAAAATGCTCCTGAAACTGGCGATGCCCATGTTGAGGAGATTGCTGAAGATACTGCATAGAAGATGTTACATTCCTTCTGCTATCTTTTTGTAATTTTCCTTATGTAATCTATCATTTTCAGTGTTTCGAATTGTACTGTTGAAGCCTTCGATATTGTTTCTTCGTTGTTTATTTTGCTTTGTATTGAAGACTATGTATCATCGAGCATATGTTTTTTGCTCTCTTTTGGAACTTGCTTAATGGAGTTGTCGTTGTTTTCATGATCTCGTCGTGTTTTTCTTTGATATATTGCTTGCCAAGTAACTCGTGATCAGGCACGAAGTTTACCTTGCAAATTCTAGGCTCCTAAGGTTACTTAGAGCGCAACCTGGGGCTTACTTCGATGTGAGAGGCAGTAAACCAAGTTATTAGGACATTGTCCGGTCAAACCCATTAGCGTTGGTATGTCAAGCTAGTTGTCAGTTTTAGATGTCAAAACTCAATTCTTGATTTAGCCTACTAGAGTTTAGATTTCGGAATTGGGATATAGACAAAGTAGTAGAGACATTGAAGACAAAGAAGACATCAATTATTCTTCATCGACAAAAGATTAGTAGGAGTTATGACTTTATGGAAATTCTTCTATTCTACTTTCTCTATTCTTTCGAAATATAGTCAACTACTTTAGTAGTGATCATAGCGATTGAGATCTTATTCTTGTCCAACATGGCCTTGTGTCATAACTAGTATTTGTTCCCACAAATGCTATGAGTACAAGAATGAATGAGATAGATTCGATACCATTTGTCCATTTCAATGGTTTGCTTGCAAATCATTAGTTGGATATGGGTGAATCTAAAGGAGGACTCTTGAGCAAGAGTCCATGGATTACAGCTGAGGACGTACACACGTCTAATTCCTGGCTAAGCCCAGAACTTCCAGCGTAATCCAAGTTTGACCAAATCTGAATGGCGGATGGTTCACGAACCGGTACGCAAACCAGAAACTCGGATTTCTACTGAGTTCCAAAGTGACTGGACATTTCGCGAACCTATGCGAACCTAGGTTTCAGTTACTTTGACTGGTATTCAGATTAAGTGAATATTCTTTCAGAATTTCACTTGGGTTAAACTCTAAACTCCTTTATCTCTTAGGTGGACTTGTATATCATGAAAATATCTTTTGTGGTCCATCTAACGATCATCAATGAGTCAATAAGATAAAGATTATCTCTGGTCTGTTGGATTCTATCTTGAAGTGTTTTTGAGCTAACAAAACACTTGGCAGATAAACGTTAAAAAGAATTCCAATTGAGATTAATCTCTATTACTTGGTTGGCAAGTTTAGGGTTTCCTTAACTTGTGGGACAAGTAATTGATTGATTTATTCCAAAGCAACCTATCTTATTGAATTCTATAAATAGAGGTGTCTACGGACAAATACCGCAAGCATCAAGCATACGTGAAGGTCCTTAGGG
This sequence comes from Papaver nudicaule, assembly GCA_023529015.1. Classification (NCBI taxonomy): domain Eukaryota; kingdom Viridiplantae; phylum Streptophyta; class Magnoliopsida; order Ranunculales; family Papaveraceae; genus Papaver; species Papaver nudicaule. The sequence continues at coordinate 29,349 of JAJJMA010033337.1, forward strand.
AAGTTAGCGTAAACTCTTTTCACTTCGGTGAACGCTTGTTGTGGTATATTCATCCTCTATAGGTTGCAGCTCCTCTGGGAACTCCCTACGACTATAAAAGAATTCTCTTGAGAGTTTGGAAGCACAGGTAAGAGATTGAGACCATATTTGATTGAAATCGGATTAACCTGTAACCTTGGTAACCTGATCACGTTCTTGTCTATTCCATAGTCCGTCTCTTCTGCTATACGGCTATTCAAGAACTGATACGTTACACACAAGGTTGAAAGGTAGCAACGCACAGCTGCACTCAGTGTTGTAAGACCTAGTTAGCTCCAGTTATACAAGTTTCTTAAGTGATTCTTCGTGTATAACTGAGGTAGAGATAAATTGGGCATAGCTTACTCGGTTTGCTTGTCAGCCCCGATTTGTGAAGTAGATTTCCGTATGACCTGGATTTAATCATCCGAAGGAAGTCAACTTGTGTGTGGTAAACTGATAGAGGTCAGTTCGATCATACGTCAATAATTAGGTTGCAAAGCCAGTATTGCTGACACAAGCCTTTGACAGCGGTCAAAGCAACTCCTATGCCTGTAAAGGACGTCAGCTGGGGGAATCAAGTGTGTGACGATCTGTGGGGGATCTAGAGACGTAAGGAGTGCGACAATAGCCAATTCGCTTGGAGGGCTTGAGTTGGTCTCTGCTACATCCCAGACCGAAGTCTTATAGTAGGCTAGTGTTTGTAGTCAGCTTGTACTGGGTGGTGTTCAATCTGGACAAGGTCCCGAGGTTTTTCTGCAAGGCAGTTTCCTCGTTAAAAAAACGTTCTGGTGTCTTGTGTGCTTTTCCTTTCCGCAATTATATAAACTCTGACATATAATTAAAAGCAAACACAAGAAGTACGTTATCCATAACCGTTGAGTTTACTCCAAGGATTCATCTTTGTCGAGTTGATCCCTAGATCACAACTCCGGTTATTTAGGTTTGGATATTGATTTTTGAGATCGTCCAAACCTAACCATAAGACTCACGAGCCCAAACGAAAAGTTGGTCGTATTTCGGTACCCCTCTTTTTTCAATTGGTATCAGAGCGGGTGAACTCGTTAAAGACGTAATTGTCTGTGTTTATCTCGGTTCGTGAAATAACGTCAAAATGAAGGGATCAGGCTTTGACTACTCAAAGTCATTGGGATTGTCTACTCCAAAGGAATCCACTCCACCTGTCTCGCAACAGGTTGGAATAAATTCTGGCAAACTCCAAGCTGCAGTAATCCAGAATGATCCTTCATCCAGAAATCTCAAGATTGAACAAACAGAAGAATACATATCCCTGGGAGAGAAATATGTTCAAAGTCTAAGTGATCTCCATGATGCACTCACACGTGAATGCTCACTTTCAGAACTCCTAGAACAACAACTCCAGAAATTGGAAACAGTTGTTCAAGAACTCAGAGAGTCTAAAGAGAAGATTTCTTGCTTAGAAACTGCTCTTACTTTGAGTCAAAATCGTGAAAAACAAGTTGCGGAAAAACACGATTTGGAGATTGAAAATATTCTGATCAGCAAAAAGAATGTAGAAGATCACCTAGCCAATGCTCAAGAAAGATGCAAAACTCTTGAAGAAGAAAATCTGAAACTTATGGACTTGTCCCAAATCCATAGTAAATCAGAAAAGACTTCAAGAAGTGATGTGAAAAAACCGTACACTCCACCTATCACATCTGCATCAGAAAGAGTCATTGTACCTGCCAAAATCACTAATAAAAAGAAGGAGAAACCTTCAGTCACCACGAATGTAGTGACTACATTATCTGATTCCTCGGATAATGGTAGTGATAAGAAGAAGGGTGATGGAAGATATGAAATCACATGTCGATTCTGTAAAAAGAAAGGACACCACCAAAGAAAGTGTAATAGTCAGAAGAAGGAAAAGCAGATTGATCAACTGCAACACACGTTAAACCTTGTGTTAAAAAACGTGTCTGAACTCTGCAGGCCTAATCCACGGGTGATTCCTATAAATAAAGCCTACAAGAGATCATCTTCACCCATGAAAAATGGCAGAACTATTACTGAAAAACGGAGACATAATGATCAATCGTGGGATACGAGAATCTCTTTAGTCTCACGCAGTAAGTCTCCAAACAAAACAACCACTCCGTTAAGAAACCAATCTCACTCCAATCGATTGGTCACTCAAGAGGAGTTACACAAGGTGTTGTCTGATTTTGCTAAGCAAAATCACTCCCAAAAGAAGTCTAGAAGTTCCTCCCACACTGGGTCATATCATGACAACAATAACTTCTATGATAACTCCAAGGGAACGTCATCCAAGTCTAGACAATGGCGGAAAACTGGTGAGTCTCCAGGAACTCACCAAGACACTAAAATCTAGTGTCAACCAAGCTTCCTTATTTGTGTACTGGAAATAAGGAACGCTTTATCACAGGATTAAGATCTTGAATTATACAGTACCCATTGGCAAAAACTCTACTGCCATTGAGAAAAACTACTGAGAAACGTACACAGTAAAAAAACACTGCCTCCCTATCGAACCTATCAGTTTGCGAACCAGTTCGCAAACCGTGAGGAAGTGTTTTCGGTACGTGAAACTCAGGAAAGAAACACTCATTAACCAGCTGGCATCATTTTCTCTATACGAAAACTAAAAATCTGTTTTCGATTTAATCAAATTTTAGAATGCAAACCTGATGGGACTCTGGGTATGCATTATTTGAGTCAATCCTTCCTGGTATTTTCTTATAAATACCCAAACACCTGATAGATTATATCATTCAAGTGTTTTCTTGCTTACTTGCTCTAACTCTGAGAAAGGACAGCATGACAGGAAGTAGGAAGAAGAGAATTCTGGTTGATGAAGACCTTGCTCCTCCTAAGATCAAAGGAAGAGATGCTATGGTTTCTTGCTACTTTGCCTACCACTATCAAGATTTGGAAGAAGCTGATATGGAAAATGGTGATGTCTTATATGATGTTATCAAGTGGTGCAGAGAAATTTTCCCTCAGCATAAGAAAAACATGAAAGACTGTGATTTGCTTGGTCACCAGATGGAAGGAGTGTTGATTGAGATTATGCTCATGAAAGCACGACTAAGGGAACTTGTCAATGGCAAAAAGATTGTTTTCAATGATGCAAAGAAAACAAAAGACAAGTCTTCCATGAGCAAATCTACTTAAAGTCAGTTTTTCATAGTTATCTTATAGTTCTTTCTTAGTAGGCGAGATTAGTTGATTCCTTGTGAGAACTTGTTCTTACTTTTGCCTAAGGAATATAAACTAAATCTGTTAAGTAGTTTGCCTTTTCATTCTTTGTAGAGTTTTTCAAGCATGTACTACTTTATTTCATTAATAAAAAGTTATTTTTAGATGTTATTAATGATGATTGCAATACTTGATTTGTCTACCTCAATCTTATTGCAATACATAGTTTTTTCCATTGCTTCGGTAGTGACGTAAAACTATGTTTATTTACAAAAGTTATGCTTTTTCTCACGATTAAGAAACTTTTGGTTATATGATTTCTAGAAGTTTTCCCAAACTCGAAATCATACTCTTTTTCCGAAAAATTGGCTAAGGAAAAGAGATTATTAACAAAGCAAAACTGGATAACATTCAATTGTTCTTCTCCATGTTCGTCTTTGTCAGTTGTTCTTTAATGAATGACACCACACGGGGGAGAATTATTATCTTGAACTTGCGCTTAATAACAAATCTTTTTGGGGAGCGTGGATGTGGAATATTGGGAGAAAGTTGTATCTATATTTCTCCATAAGGTGAGAGCTCAGGAATCTTGTTGTTCAGATTACCTAAGTATACCATCTTTGAACTTGATATGCGAGTACTTAGCTTAACCTATCATCATAGGTTTATGAAACCCTTGTCTCGAACTACTTTGTCATATTTTTGTGACAAATAGGGGGAGAATACATATGGTTCTTATTCTTGTGGTGCATAACCATAGGGGGAGAACATCATGTGCTTACTTGTTGTGCTTTTCACAAAGTATCAAGTAAGGGGGAGTAATTAAAGCTGAGAAGAAGCTTCGTATCAAGAATGAGTAGAATCACTTTAAAAGTTTTGATACACCAACATTAAAGTTTGCTCAGATTCTTACTCTTACGCACAAACAACATGTGGGATGAGCATACTAACCCACGTAAGCTTAAGCGTACCTTTATGGTTGTTTGAGATGGATATGTTGTAGCTGCTGACTATGGATTCATCAACAAGAGTTTAATGAACACATCAAGACTCAAGGGAGAAGTTGAAGAATTCAAGAAATCAAGATACATCTGGTTAGTACTTAATTGTATATTATTTGAATCCATATGTAAATTGGTTTTGTCACTAAAATTGACAAAGGAGGAGATTGTTAGGACATTGTCCGGTCAAACCCACTAGCGTTGGTATGTCAAGCTAGTTGTCAGTTTTAGATGTCAAAACTCAATTCTTGATTTAGCCTACTAGAGTTTAGATTTCAGAATTGGGATATAGACAAAGTAGTAGAGACCTTGAAGACGAAGACTGTGAAGACAAAGAAGACATCAATTATTCTTCATCGACAAAAGGTTAGTAGGAGTTATGACTTTATGGAAATTCTTCTATTATACTTTCTCTATTCTTTCGAAATATAGTCGACTACTTTAGTAGTGATCATAGCGATTGAGATCGTATTCTTGTCTAACATGGCCTTGTGTCATGACTAGTATTTGTTCCCACAAATGCATTGAGTACAAGAATGAATGAGATAGATTCGATACCATTTGTCCATTTTAATGGTTTGCTTCCAAATCATTAGTTGGATATGGGTGAATCTAAAGGAGTACTCTTGAGCAAGAGTCCATGGATTACAGCTGAGGACGTAGACACGTCTAAGTCCTGGCTAAGCCCAGAACTTCCAGCGGAATCCAAGTTTGACCAAATCTGAATAGCGGACGGTTCACGAACCGGTACGCAAACCAGAAACTCGGATTTCTACTGAGTTCCAAAGTGACTGAACATTTCGCTAACCTATGTAAAAAAGGAGGGGTACCAAAATACTACCAAATTTTCGTTTTGGCTCGTGAGTCTTATGGTTTAAGTCTGGACGATCTCAAAAATCAATATCCAAACTTATAACTGGAGTTGTTAGACCTCGACAAAGATTACTTTGGAGTCAACTCGACAGTTATGCAATAACGTACTACTTGGTGCTTTAATTATAAATCAGAGTTATAATGCGGAAAGTAAAAGCACACAAGACACCAGAGATTTTTTTAACGAGGAAACTGCCTTGCAGAAAAACCTCGGGACCTCGTCCAGTTTGAACACCGCCCAGTACAAACTGACTACAAACACTAGCCTACTATAAGACTTCGGTCTGGGATGTAGCAGAGACAACTCAAGCCCTCCAAGCGAATTGGCTACTGTCGCCTTCCATACGTCTCTAGATCCCCCACAGATCGTCACGCACTTGATTCCACCAGCTGACGTCCTTTACAGGCCTAGGAGTTGCTTTGACCGCTGTCAAAGGCTTGTGTCAGCAATACTGGCTTTTCAACCAAACTGTTGACGTATGGTGTAACTGTCCTCTATCAGTTTACTATACATAAGATGACTTCTTTCGGATTGTTTAATCCAGGTCATAGGGAAATCTACTTCTCGAACCGGGGCTGACACGCAAACTAAGTAAGCAATGCCCAATTCGAATCTACCTCAGTTATACACGAAGAACCACTTAAGGAACTTGTATAACTGGAGCCAACTAGGTCTTACAACACCGAGTGCAGCCGTGCGTTGCTACCTTTCCAACCTTGTTGAGTAACGTATCAGTTCTTGAATAGCCGTATATCAGAAGAGACGGACTTTAGAATAGACAAGACATTTCGCGAACCTATGCGAACCTAGGTTTCGGTTACTTTGACTGGTATTCAGATTAAGTGAATATTCTTTCAGAATTTCACTTGGGTTAAACTCTAAACTCCTTTATCTCTTAGGTGGACTTGTATATCATGAAAATATCTTTTGTGGTCCATCTAACGATCCTCAATGAGTCAATAAGATAAAGATTATCTATGGTCTGTTGGATTCTATCTTGAAGTGTTTTTGAGCTAACAAAACACTTGGCAGATAAACGTTAAAAAGAATTCCAATTGAGATTAATCTCTATTACTTGGTTGGCAAGTTTAGGGTTTCCTTAACTTGTGGGACAAGTAATTGATTGCTTTATTCCAAAGCAACCTATCTTATTGAGTGTTATAAATAGAGGTGTCTACGGACAAATACCGCAAGCATCAAGCATACGTGAAGGTCCTTAGGGAAGTGATCGTAAACTCTTTTCACTTCGGTGAACGCTTGTTGTGGTATAGTGACCTGGATTTAACAATCCGAAGGAAGTCAACTTGTGTATGAGAAACTGATAGAGGACAGTTCGAGAAATCTCTAGCCAGCCTTCCTGCAAGAGGTCTTTTCTTAACACTTAGGTTGCAAAGCCAGTATTGCTGACACAAGCCTTTGACAGCGGTCAAAGCAACTCCTAGGCCTGTAAAGGACGTCAGCTGGGGGAATCAAGTGCGTGACGATCTGTGGGGGATCTAGAGACGTAAGGAGTGCGACAGTAGCCAATTCGCTTGGAGGGCTTGAGTTGGTCTCTGCTACATCCCAGACCGAAGTCTTATAGTAGGCTAGCGTTTGTAGTCAGCTTGTACTGGGTGGTGTTCAATCTGGACAAGGTCCCGAGGTTTTTCTGCAAGGCAGTTTCCTCGTTAAAAAAACGTTCTGGTGTCTTGTGTGCTTTTCCTTTCCGCAATTATATAAACTCTGACATATAATTAAAAGCAAACACAAGAAGTACGTTATTTATAACCGTTGAGTTTACTCCAAAGATTCATCTTTGTCGAGTTGATTCCTAGATCACAACTTTGGTTATCTAGGTTTGGATATTGATTTTTGAGATCGTCCAAACCTAACCATAAGACTCACGAGCCCAAACGAAAAGTTGGTCGTATTTCGGTACCCCTCCTTTTTCACAAGCTAGTGGGGGCTTACGGATCACTCTTCCCAAAGGCTTTGAGCTACTCGCCTGGTTTAAAGCAAACACTGGCTGTCGAGACCATAGGTACCCGTTTTGCCTCAGTACATTAGGTGGGTATCGAAGATATTAAATATCTTCCGAGAGGACATGGTGGTGTCCTGAAAACCCGTTTAGCCTAACTAAAGTAGGAATCTTATGGTGGGAAGCTGTTATTCTGGGTCTCGATAATAAAGTAGCACGATGGGGGAGTGCCGATCAAGGCTGGAGCTTAGACATGGTATTGTTCTCATATCTCGGCCTGGGGTTCGACTCTTATTTTCTCGCTTGCCCCTCCTCGAGGCTATATTTGATTTTTCGGAGGAGGTCCCTCAGCTGCGTAACTCACCTGCCATTCCCGTGAATGTAAGCTAATTAGATGCCTCGGGGTTTCATCCGCCCTAAAGGCAGATGTTAATCCCATTTATCATCCCCTCGACGCCTCAAAAGAGAGGTCCTCATGGTCGTATGGTAGTGGGTCCAAATGCCTCTAGCTTATGCAACTTCGCTGCAAAGTACCCACCGTTAACGGGGTATCTTGGGGGTAGAGTAATGTGTCATGTAGCTCGTAGGGCCCTTACAACTACATGTGCCTTAGCTCTGTGGCTACTGCTTGAGGACTTTTATAATCATTGGCATCGGGTCCTTGGCGTCAAGTCCTTTAATTTCATTGCGTCAAGGCACTAGGGGATATGTGGCATCGTGGCTCGTTCTTTTATGTGGCATCGAGGCCTTAGGAGATGTGCCTAATCTAGTAGGACTTTTGCCTAATCAAGTAGGATCTGGAGTTTGATTCGAGATACAGTGTATCGAGACGTAAAATAATTCTTTATTCGAAGGTTGATATCGAAGTACATTATTTTTATGAATAATATTTTCGTATATATTTCACATTCCATGAATTTCCAAGTCCTACTCCGCCATCGTCGAGCAACTTGTACGCCCCTTTTCCTGCTACTTGTTATACTTTGAAGGGCCCCTCCCATATTGGTTCTAATTTTCCTACATTCCCTTTTTGGTATGGTGGGATTTCTCGTAGCACTAACTCGCCTGGCTGGAATTCCCTTTCGATGATCTTTTTGTTGTATCCTCGAGCTAATCCTTGCTGGTAGTTAATGATGTATTGTAAGGCGTCTTCTCTAGCTTCTTCGAGATCATCTAGCTTTGTGTATATTAAATCGGTTATGAGATTTTTCTCCCATGACTTATATTTATTTGTTGGTATCATGATTTCGGTGGGAAGTATTGCTTCTGTTCCACATGTAAGGTGAAATGGAGGCATCCATGTTGCCTCTCTTCGAGATGTTCGGAATGCCCATAGTACATTGTATAGGTGTTCGCACCATTTTTTTTGTGAGGTAAGACCCTTTTCTTCAGATTATCTCCAATTGTTTTGTTTGTCGCCTTTGCCTGGCCATTGCTCTGTGGATATATCGGAGTTCAAGTTCCCAGCCTTACGTTGTATTGGTTTAACAATTCTCTAACATCAGCACTTAAAAATTCTTTTGCGTTATCCGAGACTATCTCAGCAGACTCTGAATCGATAAAATATATTTTCCCAAAAGAAAGTGAAGACATCTCACTTGTGTGATCTTTTAGTGCTTTGGCTTCGATCCATTTCGAGAAGTAATCAGTTGCCACGATAATGTATTTTCTCTGCCTTGTTCCTGGATTGAAAGGTCCCACAATATTGACCCCCCACTTGGCGAAGGGCCATGGGCTTAATACCGAGTTTAAATTTGTTATTGGTGCATGGATCCTTTTGGCGAATATTTAAATGGGTCACATCTTCAAGATATGTCATTTGCATCAGCGTGCATGTAGAACCAATAATACCCCTGAGCTTTGGTTCTCAGAGTTATAGCCCTTGCTCCACTATGACTTCGCTTCACCGTTGTGTAGTTGTGTCATTAGTGCGACACCATCTATTCTATGAACGCATCTTAGTTGTGGACCCAAGAATTATTGCCGATATAGGAATCCATCGAGGATTTTGTAGTTTGTTGATCTGCTGATTATTTTGTGAGCTTCGAGTGGATTGCTTGGTAATTCCTTGGTGTTCAAATACTTTCTTATTGGTACCCTCCAATCTTCGACTTCATGTTGAATTGCCATTACGAGCTCCTCGCTTGCATTCTCAATAGATGACTTCTGCATTCTTCCAATCTCGAGGGAGATGATGCATGAGTCTGTCATTTTTGAGGCAATAAATGCCAGGGCGTCCGCGTGCCTGTTATCCTTCCTGCATATGTGTCGTATTTTTAGATTTGGAATTTTTGCCATTAATCACCTTGCCATTTTCTTGTATTTTGATAACAAGTCATTTGACTGGTAACTGCCATCGAGCTGTGTTAGGGCATTGTCCGGTCAAACCCACTAGCGTTGGTATGTCAAGCTAGTTGTCAGTTTTAGGTGTCAAAACTCAATTCTTGATTTAGCCTACTAGAGTTTAGATTTCGGAATTGGGATATAGACAAAGTAGTAGAGACCTTGAATACGAAGACTGTGAAGACAAAGAAGACATCAATTATTCTTCATCGACAAAAGGTTAGTAGGAGTTATGACTTTATGGAAATTCTTCTATTCTACTTTCTCTATTCTTTCGAAATATAGTCGACTACTTTAGTAGTGATAATAGCGATTGAGATCGTATTCTTGTCTAACGTGACCTTGTGTCATGACCAGTGTTTGCTCCCACAAATACCGTGAGTACAAGAATGAATGAGAAAGATTCGGTGCCATGTGTCCATTACAATGGTTTTCTTGCAAATCGTTAGTTGGATATGGATGAATCTAAAGGAGTACTCTTGAGCAAAGAGTCCATGGATTACAGCTGAGGATGTACACACGTCTAAGTTCTGGCTAAGCCTAATACTTCCAGCGGAATCCAGATTTGAAGAAATCTGACAGGCGGACGGTTCACGAACCGGTTCGCAAACCAGAAACTCGGATTTCTTCTGAGTTCCAAAGTGACTGAACATTTCGCGAACCTGTACGCGAATCCAATGTTGGTTACTTTGTTGGTGTCGAATTTAGTGGATATTCTTTCAGAATTTCACTTGGGTCAAACTCTAAACTCCTTTATCTCTTAGGTGGACTTGTATATCACATAAATATCTTTTGTGGTCCATCTAACGATCCTCAATGAGTCAATAAGATAAAGATTATCTCTGGTCTGTTGGATTCTATCTTTTGTGGTCCATCTACAGAAAGTCCCCTGGTTAGTGTGGAACAGAAATGTTTCATGCTAAGCACTCGGATGGTGATATTATCTTTTCGAGGGTTTAGTGTTCTCCTTTATCATCGTTGCGTGTTGTTGTTACATATATATATATCCAAAAAGGGGGTTCCAAGACTAGATCTCAGTGTGAACAAACCTAATAGTCGAGAGAGCTTGATTTTTTTTTTATATATGTATATATACAGGGACGTGCATGTGAAGGGAGGCAGAGGCCATGGCGCTATGGCCATGGCGCCACGGGATGTGGCGCGGGCAAGGCCATAGCGCTATGGCCATGTTGCCTCGAAATCCGCGCCCCCTTTTTCTCTCTCTTTTTTTTTTTAAAAAAAAAAACAAAAAAGAGGGCGTCGGCCCTCTCTCCCCTTTCCTTTTTGAGAGTCCCACCGGGACTGGGATTCTATAATCACATATGTGTGTATATATATATATATACCCATGCCTAGGTTAAAATCAAAGAAGGAAAGACAAAGATAGGTTTCTCAAAGCGGTTTTCTTCTTCTTTCTGATTATCTTCCTCCCTATTATTATTTTCTGTATTTGTGATCTTGCTCATTATGTCATCAAGTGGAGCTACGACACAGAGCAATAAGGTAAACTAGGGTTTTTATGTGACCTAGGTTTTTTTTTTTTATTTTATTTAACATATATATATGGGAGGGGAATTTGGTGGCGCCACAAAGTGTGGCGCCATGTAAATTAGTGGCGCCACGGCGCCACGGGTTTGGCCAGTATTGGTGGCGCCATGAACATGGCGCCATGCGTAAATCCACAATTTTTTTTTTTTTTTTTTTTTTTATTTATGCGTGTGGCCTTAGCTTGGTTGAGGCCAGGTTGGTGGCGCCATGCATATGGCGTCTTAATGCGTATCCGCAAAGGACTATTTTATATATGTATACATATTTTAGGATGGTTTCGTTACTGATTGAAGCCAAATTGGCGGTGCCACGACCATGGCGCCGCACGTATGCATGCATTTTTGTCGTATATGTATTCTACTAAGCACTTACGCCTAGGCGTTTATGTTATTAGAAAATATGAGTAGCGGTGACTTACTCGAGTTCTGTTTGCATGTTGTAGAGGAAGCGAAGTAGTGGCGTCATTCCCGCACCCCTCGTTACTGCTGCACCCAGTCCTGAGGACAAGTTCTTTGATGCGTACAAGTATATTGGCAAGAGGACTACTCCGTTTATTAGTCGAGACAATCCAGAGGTTCGCTTTGCTCTGAGGTATAATAGCAGGGTCAGGTCTCCGTCTCCCGTCGTTGTGCCTGGCGAGATCAATAGATTCTCCTTGGAACGAGGCGACTATGAAGCTTCCTCTGTTGACTTCCGTGGTCCGACAACTCCTTTGGATCAGTGGATCCCTTGGTTGGAATCCATGTTGAACGACAAGAAGGTGCATGATATCTTAGAAGGCGTCGGGATCGCACATGCATTGAAAGCATCTGGGAAGTTGAGAGTGCATGCAGATATCGAAGGTGTTGTTGCGTTCGCCTCTCGCTGGTGTGGGTCTACGAATACCGCCGTTACCGGTCTAGGAGAGGTTACTATTTCCTTGGAGGCGGTATCGTCCTTGTATCATCTTCCGGTACTCGGGAGCCTCCCGCGAGACCAACCGGGGGTCCTTCCCGACGTTTTGATTGATGAAATAAAGGCGACGATTAATCAACTTCATTTACCCAATGCCTCTGTCGACGAGAATTACACGAGATGGATTCGTCATTAGTATTCGTCTGGGGGTAGGGCCGATGCTCTCAGCAACACCAAGATCATAGCTGCATTCCTCACGCTCTGGTTGTCGCGAGATATATTCGAGGACGATCCTATCGGGACACTGAAGCCTTCCGTTGTTTCCTACGCGGTTTGGCTGGCGCGAGGAATGCCTTTACCAATTGGGAGTCTGTTCCTTGGGTCCCAATATGCACATCTAAGTGCTTTGGCTGGGAATATGTCTAGTTCTTCCACGGGTCGTGTTTCATCGTTCATCAATCTCCCCTTTCTCCAGGCTTTCTTGTGGGAACACTACGTGCCTTATGCTCCGCTAGGGGGTCTTCCTTTGGATTTATCGGAGTACGCCAGGATTATGTGGTGGAGCGACAAGCGTCCCAAGGACTCATCAAGGTTAATAGATTTTCTGGATAGATACGAATGTGTCTGCTTCCGTCCGTGGTGCAAGGTCTATGATGATAGAGTCTTTCAATTCGAAATCGCGGTTGAGGGTGACGAAGTCGTTTTGCACTCCGGGTCTCGGGGCCTCGATAACTTCGATCACTACGGGCAACAGGTGTTCATGTGTAGCAGCGTCTCCGGCTTTATCTTTGGCTTCTATCAGGGAAGGTTGGTGAGGCAGACGTATAATATCGATAGAGCAGCTCGGTTCATGGGGTTTGATCAGGATGTGCCCTTCGGCCGTTCTCTCGCTCCACCCGGGGACGACTTGCGTGCGTATATAGATCCTACCCAAGATCCGGGGAGGAAAGTTGTCTTCTTGGCGGCAGGTAGGCTAACGAAGGTGACTCCAGAGTACAACCTATTCTGGGATTACACGTTGACGGTTCTGGGCAATTTTGTGAAGAAGTTGAATGTAAGCGACATGCCTACTTTCTCCTTAACGCCTCAGGTAGTCTTTTCTCTAAATGCTCATGCATGTGTCTTGTTTGTCTTGCTTAGGTTAACAAGATTCCTTTCCCTGATAACAGATGGCGCCTCCTCCGCTGACTCAACCTAAGAAGAAGATTAAATGCAACAGGACGGAGTTACCTGAAGGTTGTCCCATTGCTCCTCCCCTTGCGGCTAGCTCATGTTCCTTCCCATCTCGAGTAAGTAATTTTCACTTCGGGGCATCCTCTTGTCTTGTACAGGTACACATCTACCCTTCCTCGGTTGATCCTCTTGTTGTTTCTGTAGGGTTCAGCACCGGTGGGGTGTGATGGACTCACGGAGTCCCCAGTTGTTGACGTGGGGGTGACGAAAGGAGTAGACGAACCGATTGGTGCAAGTCTTGAGACGAGGAAGAAGGCAGACGAGATTGATGCGAGCCTTGAGACGATGAAGGAGACAGACGAGCTGATTGGTGCGAGTCTTGAGACTTCTTCTTCCCTTCTTATCGATGCTCATGACCGCCCACTCATCCAGGTGAGCTTGTTGGAGTTGGTTGGTCTTTTATCTTTTAGGTCCACTCTCGCGTTAGCAGTATCTCTTAACTATAATCCCATTTCTACAGGAACAGGGAGACGGGGGTCGTGTTGATGCTATCTCGGAGAACATGCCAACGTTGGAGAGTGGAGATGACTTGAAAGGCAACACGACTTCCTCCGAAGCTCTCAATGAACGGACGTTAGAAGATGACGTGGATACCAATCTCCCCCAAGTTACTGACAAGGTCATTTCTGGCGACGCAGATGCAACTGATGGTGGTGTGGACGCGGTGTCTCCCTATTCTGGTGCTGGGGTCGCTTTTCCTTCATCTGTTAGTCGAGTTCGACCCGGGTACGTCTTGGTGGGGAACTTCCCAGTAGCGAGTAAGTACCAGGCGTTGTACACCCATATTTGGAGGAAGTTTGGCCATATTGCCCATGAGAGGGAGCAGAGGTTGCTCTCCGAGACGCTAGTTGGCGTCCTGTTGTCAAGGGTGACCGAGATGACTGTTCAATCTATTGACTCCGCAGACCCACTTGACGTCCAAGATTGGGAGGATTCTATAGTTGCAGCTGAGTCCAAGGGTTTCAACGTGGCTTGGCTGCGGGATAGGTTTGAACGGGCTAAGGTTCAGGGGTCCCTGGAGATCCTCCAGGAGAAAGAGAAAAAGGTAGCAGAGTTGAAAGCTGAGTTGCAGAAGGAGGAAGAGGAGCTGGAACGGTTAAGGCTATCTTGCAAGGGTGGACCTAGTGGGGTCTTGAGTGATATTCTCGACTAGGTGTTTTTTTTTTTTTTTTTTAAATATATATATAGGGTTCTCTCCCCATTTTTTAGTTTTCGAATGTTTGAGTGGAATGTAGGTATTTTCTATTGATTGGATTGGGTTATGTCTTCTAAGGGATATTGAAATAAAATGCTTTTCTTAATTAATTCTGCTGAAATGGAAATCCTATCCGCTAAAATGGAAATCCTATCTACTGCACGCTATGACGCGCTGCTTTGGAGGAATGAAAATACAATAAACGGGAGGTCTAGTGTCGTCCTTCCTTAGGGTTTTGGTGAAGACCTCGCTAGACCGAATTCGATCCCATAGCTGATACGGTATGGGTTGAACTTCGATCAGGAAAGAGTTCCTTCACTTTCTTGCCAAACCTTTCCGTATATGTGACCGCGTCCTCCCCTGTCTCTTGCTTGAAGTTGAATAGTTTCATGTATTCTCCGAAGTCCGGAATGGTCTCTAAGGCCTCGGATGGTATGTTATAGAGTGTGAGCTCGTCTCCTCCTTGGATCTTGTCGTTGTGTAGCTTGTCACGTACAACTCCAGATTCCTGAAGAGCTTTGATGAAGATTCTAATGGCTGTGCCGATGTCTATTGCGGGTTTTCCTGGGTTTTCCCCTCGAGTAGTTTTCCTCGTGGTGAGTCCCCAGTGACTCGGTGAATGTGGGTTATCAGATGCAAGGGAGTTGGACGAAGTACCTTTTCGGTTGAGGGGGTTCTCATCGGCCTTCGTGGGCTTTGTGGGTGTGGTTACCGTCTCGCTCTCCTGCACAAACCGCTTCATGAATTCCAGGGGAAGTACTTCCTGGTTGTTGTAGATCCATGGGCGTCCCAGTACCATGTCGCTTTCGAATTCTCCCTTAACGATGTGGAACTCCGCTATGGTTGGAATCGTGGCAATTTCTAAGGGAAGATCAATTCATCCGTAAGTTCGTACTTCGGCTCCGTCAGGTCCTTTGATGATGGTCGGGGCGCGGACAGCTTGGCTCCGTGGGATGTTGGCGGCTCTGAGAGTCTTAACTGAGATGATGTTCACTGGGGATCCTGGGGCGTTTTCGAGAATTCAGCATCGGACACGCGGGTGGTTGCGAGGAGTCCCCATTCTTGCACTCCTGCTTGTGGCCTCTGCTTGGTCATCGTCCGGTCGTTGATTTCTTTGAAAGGTAAGCGTCTCCCCGCTACCACCATGTTGAGTGCTGTGAATATGTCTTTCCGTTGTGGTTTCGAGAGACAAAGGGTCTCACATAGCTGGTACATTACCTCCTCCACTCTCTCATTCACCGGTTGCTCCGGTAACATGAATGCCCGAACAGGTAGAGGATTTTGATATACTCCTTTATTCCCAAGGTGTAGTTCTCCGGACTCCAACTTGGCTTGGAAAATCCGCTTAAGGGTGAAGCAGTCCCTGGTAGAGTGAGTAGTAACTTGGTGGTAACGACAATACCTTGGGCTTGCGACCTCTTCAGCTGTAGGAGGGCGTTGAGGTGTAGGGAGTGCAATTACCCCGTCCTGGATCCAAGTGTCTAGCAGCTCTAGTACCTCCTCCATGGGGAACGGGTAGTCCGGCACTTCTGATCTGGCTTTCTGCCTCCGCGTCTCCGGTTGTTGTTGTTGCCCTCCTTGGTTCATGTTCTTGTTTGGGGTTTCCGGAGTTGAATTAGCGCGCTTTGGATGCGTTACCTCTGTGGCGCTCCCTTTTCTCTTTCCTCTTTCGCTGACGGCACCCATGGATGGCAAGTTGTTGTTATACTGCTTGTTAATCAGTCTCCTGTCGCCACGAGTGGCACGAGTCTCCTCGCTCCTGAGGGGTTTAGCTCTTTCCAACAGAGCGGGCGCAGTGGTGGCAGACCTCTTCGTGGCTTCATGGAGTTCAGAGAAGGTCTGGAAGCGGAGATTCTCCAAGAGGGCCCGGTAAACAGGGATCATCCCGTTGATGCAAAGTTCCACTAACTGTTGTTCCGTGACATTCGGATCGTGACAATCAAGGGCTTGAATTCTAAATCTCTTGACGTAGTCGTTTGGGTGTTCGCTAGGCCTCTAGAACATCCTGTCGAGGTCGGATAGCGTTATCTGTTCAGACACGAAGAAGTATTTGCGGTAGAATGCGCTCACCATCTCACCCCAGGTCCCGATGCTATTCGGAGCAAGATTGTTGTACCAGGTGTAAGCTCTCCCAGTAAGCGACTTCGAGAATTCCTTGAGTCTCAAGACATGGTTGTACTCGTGTTCTCCTAGAGACTCCAGGAATCGTGAGATGTGTTCGCGTGCATTCCCCGTCCCGTCATACAAGGAGAACATGGGTGACATGTAGCCTTTGGGAAGGGCAATCCTCTGGACTTCGTGCGGGTACGGTGGCTGGTGCTGGTGGATGGGTGACATCACATCTCTTTCCCGGCTTCGTAGCAGCCTTTCCAAATCGTCTGCTGTGACATAACGGGACGGTTGTCCTCCCCTCTGTTGAGAATCTTCTGGGAGAGAAGGCGCTTCGTCATCCCGGATGTGGATAACCGTCGAGCGAGCACCTGTGGTAGCGGCTTCAGGGGTCTCCTTGGCTGGTGAATTTGACAGCTTCGAGGTTAAGGTCTTGAGACAATCCAGGATTCCTTTCTGAGTGTCGAACATCTTGACTTGACTTTCTGCGAGGGCGTCTTGCCGTCTGGCTAATTCCTCCATGGTTAGTGCTCCTGATACTCCCTTTCCCTTTTCAGTGGTAGCGTTGACTTTGGTTGTAGAAGGATGGTTCTTGCTAGCGGTGTGATTCGGAGCACCCGAGGTAATTGGGGTAATAGGGATAGCCGAGATGATAGGTGTTGAAGAGGGATTATCTGGGGTAATGGGTACGTTGGGCGCATTGCTGGATGTAGGTGGGTTGGTAGGCGTTGCGTTGGAGGCTGCAGCACCGTCCGTTGAAGAGTTGGGGTTTTTGGTATCTGATCCCGACCTAAGTTCAACCATCTTTGAGCAAGTTTCTCTGGAACCGAGAGAATGATCTCCCACTGTGGTCGCCAACTGTTTTTACCTACAAAAACAAGTGTACCGTCTCTGGGTACTTTCGTAGTGCTCGGAGATCAAAGTCGAACAAGACAAGCCTAAACCAAGGATGGTCGTTCCCGTCTTGCTTCGGTCACAGAGAGGATAGAGGTTGGTCTAGGGAGGGAAACAGCGAAGAAACTTGAGATCAGATTGAGGATGTGTTTTGGGTGTGGGAGTTCAAGATCTCCGTCGTGAAGTCGACTGGAAATCTCCAAGGCTAGAACGTGTTTCGATTCTCAGGTGTTTTCTCTGAGGCTCTTGGTTGTTTCTGTGTGTTCTGAACGTTTCTAATGTTCGTAATGTTCTAAAAGTGTTCTGCCTTGGAAAATAGAGGAAGCCTCTATTTATAGTTTGAACTCACCCTGATCTCTCGACAGAGAAGGTGGACGTCGTGGAAGAGTGGAGGAGTGGAGGACATGCGTTGGTTTCCATAACTGCCTGAGTTGTGTGGAACATGCCCACTCGTACCATCTTCTCGTAACTGCCCACTATCTCCATCAGTTTCTTTCAACTGCCGTAGACCGCCAGACCAATACCCCTAAAGTTATCCCCCCGTGTGATGTCTTGATGTCTCGAGCGAGTGATACGCGGATGTTGCGTAGTTGAGTTGAGTAGAGTAGGGTTGTACGACTGATTGTCGTGACCAACATGATGTAGTGTCTCCTGACACAAGTATAGGAGTGGCCTTGGTCTTTGGCCAAGGCCATAAGTGCTTGATGGTGTTTTGGTGCTAGTTAAGGTGGCGCCATGGCTCATGGCGCCACGGCCTTGGTCTTTGGCCAAGGCCAAATTAAAGACTGGTGATGGTGGCGCCATGATTCATGGCGCCACGGCCTTGGCCTTTGGCCAAGGCCAAATTAAAATTGCGCCTTTGGCGCTGGTGATGGTGGCGCTATGATTCATGGCGCCACGGCCTTGGCCTATGGCCAAGGCTAGCCTGTTTGTGGCCATGCTCTTTGTAGGTTTGAGGCGTTTTCCGCCATGGCCTTGGCTTCTTGGCCAATGCTGAATCTTGTGAATCCATGGTGACTCATGGTTTGTGGTGCCATGCTATGTGGCGTTTAAGGCTTTGGCGTCTGACCAAGGTCGACTTTGGGGCAGCTTGTGCCTTAGTCGTGGTGTGAGTGCCTATGCTACAACACACCTGAGGTCATGGCGTATTTATCCATGGTATGTTAGACCTTCCTGAACCTGAGATTAGGTCTGCTTAGGCCTGTTTAGGCTGGTGTATGCTTCTCAGGGAGCTCCGGACCGGCCTGGAGCTCCAATATTCCTGAGGTTTACACCGAGACTCGTATGTTGAGTCGTTTTTAAGAGGAATCCATGAGGATACGTCTCTGTTGATTCTTCACCGTGTACCATCAAGCGAGGTCTGGCTCTGAGCTAATCAATGGGTTTAATATGTTGGTGGAATCATTAGTACTGCTCTGTGATATTACCCTCCCCACCGGAGTTATAAGAGAGAGCTCATAGAGAGTTTGTTCGGCTCATGGAATGAGTTGCATTCTGAGCTATAGAGATGAGCCTGAATAGGCGACTGCTTTTAATAAGACATGTTTTTCGAGAGTGTTTTGACAATCTTGTCCCTCTCTCATTTTTCACCATCTACAACTCACAAAACCATTAGATACACGAACGTTTCAACACCTTCGACAATCTATTGGTGTCGTTCTTGTTCATTAGAAACAAGAGTATCTAGTTTGTTAGGCAGAGGCAAACTATATTAAAAAACTTCTTTTCATAAGGAAGTAAATATCTGCATATGTCTTTACCTGTAGAGACATCAGTTGTTCTTTATTGAATGACACCACACGGGGGAGAGTTCTTTTGAACTTGCGCTTAATAACAAATCTTTTTGGGGAGCGTGGATGTGGAATATTGGGAGAAAGTGTATCTATATTTCTCCATAAGGTGAGAACTCAGGAATCTTGTTGTTCAGATTACCAAAGTATACCATCTTTACACTTGATATGCGAGTACTTGGCTTCACCTGTTATCATAGGTGTATGAAACCCTAGTCTCAAACTACTTTGTCATATTTTTGTGACAAATAGGGGGACAATACATATGGTTCTTGTTC
>JAJJMA010033345.1:0-10886 GCA_023529015.1 Papaver nudicaule
GATATAACTCTTTGGTTAAGCTCCCTACTATTGGTAGAGAAATGGAGTGCCCACTTTATCAAGTGCGAATGATTATTGTTGGATAATGAATGGACTCGGAAAATTGAAGAGAATATTTGGAGGCGTTTTGGATGAAGAAAGTCAGTCCATACAGCTGCCCCTATGAAGCATCCTTGACCACAGGTAGAATGAAAGTGTGGAACTCGTACAGTATCTGCACCAGCTAGGAATAGAGGTGTAAATTGTGCCATGCCACCACGTTAATGGCACATCACAGCACGCTAAAATTTGGGCACAGCACAGCATGGCACGCAACAAAGCACAACACAGGCACATCACGCTAGCTTAGTGTGTTGTGCCGTGCTTGACTGATCGGCACGCGGCACAGCACAGCACAGCATGCGGCACGGCTAAGCACGACACAACACGTGTAAAACACGGCACAGTGCACCACGTTACATGTGTATTTCACACAAAAATGAAATCTACCTAGTTATTATCATTATATTTTTGTTATTTTGATTAAATTTATGACAATACATAATAACTAATTTTATTAAATGATAAAAAATTAAATTTATGACAATACATAATAACTAATTTTATTAAATGATAAAAAAATATTTAAAAATGTAATTGATGTTGTAAATGTGTCTATTTGACGTTCATTTGGTAGAAAAACAAATAACGATACAATTGTTATAACATAAAATTCAACTTGTGTTTTTTTTTTGTTAATAACGTTGTATATTATGCAATATATAATATTAAAAAAAATTATTTTTTTCAAAATTTATTATAATTTACTTGATAATTTATAAGATTATAAGCTATTTAAATATTTAAAAAACATTTTTTAGGATGATCGTAAATTTAGTGTGCCAGCACAGCACGGCACGGCACAGCACGCTTATTCGTGTGCCATGCCTGTGTGCCATGCCGTGCTTTGCTTTTGACTAAAAAAGCAGAGCACGGCACATCACGTTAAAATTGTTGGCACAACACAGCACGGCACCTGGCACGCAAAAGCACGCCTTCGTATGCCATGTGCCATGTCGTGCCGGCACGTTTTACACCTCTACTCATCCGGCTGGTTTCATATAAGATCTCCATTTAATAAATCAAATTGATTGTAGTTGTACTTATATTCTCCAATTATGTATATGGTGCGAAATTCATCCTAGAAAAATTGTGCATCGCATCATGCTTATAGTAGTCATATATAATAACTTCTCGTTCTTGTCTTGGGTCCTGCCATATCCCATATATCAAATTTTACAGTAGCTTCATTTGAAATAAGAAATGCACCATATTGTTGATTCTTGAATCGGTAGTACTGACAGACTCACCATGGGCTGAGGTCTTGCAAGAGATAATCCAACATAGGACACTTGATCTCCCAGTACCATCAAGAGGGCTGATTTGACATGTATATTTTGTCACAGAGCCCGTTAATTATTTTAGTTGGCCTTATATCAGGTCACGGGGTCATTATTGATAAGACTCATATGATAACCATTCCAAGGAGTAATGCACTTTTATGGTTTTTCTCTGTTTTTAGAGCATTATTGGAATGAGTTTTTATCAAATGTATGCTTTTTATCGAGCGCTGCTCATTTTTTTTTTTTTTTTTTTTGAAAATTAAGCGCTGCTCATGTCACTTCCAAAGTTGTCAAACGAATGACCAGATGGTCTGGTGACGAAATTCATTTCATGTGTTGTTGTGTTTCGGTAAATGGAGGGTCCTGTCCTATGATCCCCATCTCGAGGAATCCCCTCTGCTCATTACCTCACTTTTTAGATATAAAAATCAACGACTACAATTCACCCTACCTTGAACAATCAGATCTATCTATATGCCGTATAATGAATAGAAAAGTTTTGCCCTAGTTCCTCTTATTCCATTATCCATCGCCTCTGCACTCTGCAATGAAAGAAAGAAGGAAACTCTTGAAATCTAACAAACAGCCGCAGATCTATATTTTCTATGATAATCATAACAAAATCATGAAGAGTTTAGACAATGTCAACAAAAATAATATCGAGCGTTGTGATTTTTCCTCTCAAATATTTGCTATGGTGTTTTACTTCTCTTTGAGAATCAATGATTCCTCTCCTGCACATATGGTTTTACTATTGGCTTAGTCTTAAAAGAATCGCTTAACTTGGACAGCGTATGCGGCGAAGGCAAAGCTACATAAGGCAAAAGAATTTGAGGATGATAGAAGATCTATGCAGAGGAAGTGAAGGCTAGTGAGATCTTGGATCTGTTTTCGTTCTGAATAGTTGTGTTGTTTATGTTTAATTTCCCCTTGAAGTTGAATCTCTGGTTTGTTCATAGTTTAGTTTTTTTTTTTAATGAGAAATCTCGTATCATAAAGTTGATTGTTTAAAGTTGTGGCTTTGTTATTATATATGTATGAATGAACTCTCTAGAAAGAGTCTCTTGTTTGCGATCTCCATTTTTCTGTATGGTAGGGAAAAAAATCAAACAATGCAAGAAGGGAAAATATAGCTTAGCAGAATTTTGGTGAAATGACTGATGTGTGTCTGTTGATGAGGCCATATGAGGCCAAGTAGTGACATAGCTCTTATTCATGTTAAGTGTTTGCATTTTGAATATTTATCTTACAAATTTTAAAATAGTGTTTACAAATTGTTGTTTATGCATAGTGTATGGTTCCTTGAAATGGTTAGCTAATGTTTGCTTTTCGATGAGAACTGTGATCTGGCCAAGTTTTACCAGCATTGTTGCGAAGTTATGATTTCATGGTTAGAAAGAGGAGAGTCTCCAACAGCTTTGGCTTTCATATCACAGTTCTCATCGAAAAGCAAACATTAGCTAGCCATTTCTACACTCCAAAAGGAAGTACTTACATTTTCTCTTTTCCATCTTTTAAATTCAGATGATTACTGTTTCATAATGACTTATTTGAGCGGTAGTAGCTATATCTGTGATCCATTACCATGTTCAGGTTCCCTACAATGGAAAACGTCAGAAATTAAAAATTGTAAACTAAAAGTTTGCATTATAGCCAGTTAACTATTTGAGTTGGTAGTGTATCACGATCGTGCGAGTCATCATAGAGAGTAGGGTATTGTCAATAACAGAAATCATAATCTTGATAACCATTTCAAGGAACCATACACTTTTATGACTATTCTCTATTTTCAGAGCAAGAGTGTATGCTGAGTTATCATACAGTTGTTGGCTTGTTGCTCTCATTCATTCATTCATTCATTCATTCGTTGGTTCCTTGTCATGCATTATTGAAATGACTTTGGTATATCATATGCTGCTAGTTGTCCCCTTGTGGTGTCCTGTGGTTGATCTGGAGAGCCGGGAATTGTGGACAACCATATTCTTTTTGCTGTCATGAAATTAGTTTACCTTTACTATGTCTTTGGAAAGGGTTTCTAGCTAGACATTTGGTACTCGAAAATTTATCGATAGTAACTCACTAACCATCTTTACATAATTCTATGGGCGTTTCAGTGAAACCCCTTTCACAATCCATTCCTATACTAACTAGACATTTTTTGGTTGTTGGCTTGTTGCTCTCATTTCATTCATTTCGTTCCTTGTCATGCACCACCTAATCACCTACCACTCTCCCCATTGCACTCAATTCTTAGCTATAAGAACCCCTCTCATTTACCTCCTTTTCCATCCATCCATCATCTATGCATTTCTGAATCATATAGCCTCTCAAGATTGAGGTTCATTCATTTAGCTAACTCAACAGCTATTACAGTTAATATCACAAAGCAAACACTAGAATTGCATTTGAAGAGCCATTTCTACACTCTAAACTAAGGTACTTAAATTTCTGTTTTCCATTTTTTAAATTCGGGATTTTACTTCGCTAAAACTGCAAACCAGGAGTTTAGAAGATGATTTTGGTTTCATAATGTTGGTTCTTTTGATAGTGTGAATTATGATACAGTTTTCATCTGTTGTAGGGCTAGATCCCGTCATAATTGAAGGATATCAAGGCTGAAATGCGACGAAGACTGTGGAAGAAAAAACAAACCGCCATATGTTGGTATTAATCTTGATCAATTGGAATGAACGGACTCGGAAAATACAGGAACATAACAAAAAAATCGGAAGACCATGGGAACTCTCCCATGAACTAGGCAAGACAATATTTGTAAATAAAAGTTCGCATAAGTTGAAATCAGAAGTTGGCTTTCGTTGACTTTAGCTTGACCTGACGTTTTGATGGTTTTTTATTTGTTTTGTCAGGCTTACGGAAACATTGATTGAGGAAATTTAATCAATCGATGGAGCCAAAGTTGAAAACCACAAGTTTTGTGTATCAGTTATTATAGATGTGTGATGTGTGAATGAAAAGGTACAAAATCTACTACATTATAGTTTTGTGTATCAGTTCATAACAGAACTGGCAGTTAAGAGCAATGGTTCTTCTCGCGGGAAGATAGACTGGATAAACTCAAGATCTGTGAGCAAGTAGGGGTTACCGGACACATTTCTGCAACACTGTTATCAGAAAATGAGCAGACTCGGAAAATAGAGGAGAAACACGGAAAATCGGAAAATGAGCATGAGATCCTTGTCACAGTAGAAGAAAATTGAAGGCTTTGGGTCACAAGTTCTCATTTTCTAATCTCAATTCAACCCTTTTGTGTGAGTGTAACCTTATGATCAGGTATTATAACGCATCTCCCCGTAAACATACCGTTACAGTCTACCGGATTTTGATTCCTATGACATGAACAACACCAATAAATAAAAAGACCATAATTTTTTCCAAGATGTTCTTAGCAAGTACCACCAACTGGAGAGGGTTGGAAGAACCACTAAATTCTTTATCGTATATTTAGTGTCTTAGATTTGATTTTGGATTCCATCATAATGTATAGTGCAATTGCCCAGGTTATTTTGTTTGAATATTAGCAACCACACTATACTTTGTAAGATATGTCAATCGGGCAAACATATCACAACGCAGTTTGTCAATTGGACATGGACTCAATTTCATTGCAGAATATGCCACCAAGGCGTCAAGCCATTCAGTCCCGAAAGAAAGATGGTGTTTTTTATGTTCTATATCCTCATAAAATTAAATTATCAGAACATGTATCCAAATAAATGCACGTCTCATGGCCAGTCGCAAGAGATAATGGTTACGGCATAGTTACGTAACCCAAAAAGAAGATTTTACCAATGGATTTTACAAACATAAACTTGATTTGCTCCAATCTGTGAAAGATAGAATTTTCGCCAAAACCTCTTCGGCCGAGCAGATTTAAACAGATTCGTGAGATAAAACTAGAAACATACACATCAAATCAAATTATGGTTGCAGAATAGGATATCATATTCAGAAGTTGTTGTTTTTGAGCTATGGAACAAATGCATATTTAGAAGAAATGAATAACAGATTAAATGAAAAAAAAAAAAGTTATACAATAGGAGAAAATCACAGAAATTCATTATGATATTCCATTCTACTTTATTCATTAATCGAGTTACATAGTAAACTGATTCAAGCATTTCGGAACAAAACATTCTCTTGGAAATGTCGTCATACTAACTTTTTTCTTAACCAAACATATCAAAACAAACTTTTTTTATCAAACAGACGACACCTAACTTTCGTCTTCATCTGGGGGAATCATCCATAGGATTATATGATTGGTTGCATTATTAGATGATAATGAACCAATAAGATAATCGACCAACCTTCAAAGAACTTTAAATCAACGAACCTTCAAAAGAAATATAAAGAAATATATCTAATGTGGCGAAAGCTAATTAGAACAATAACAAAGACAACGCAGGCTACAAACCCGAAAGCCTCTCCCTGAAGCAAGAAGACCTTAGGTCATCATCAACAAAGATTCCAACTTTGGAAATTTCAAGGGAGAAATACTTTTGAGAGGAAAACCCATTATGCGTTTGAATGTGAGGAATTCCATACAAAACAATTATGATTATCATGTTGAATAGTAGATCTACAAATGGGACAGAGGTTGGGAAGGCGGGGTTTGTGTTTGATGAACGTCTGAGATAAGAGGTATTCCTAGGTTTTATATTGAAATCATCTTGGTAAACCCTAAGAAGTAAGACCAAACCTAACAATGCCCCATATGACCAAAGCCCAATACTAACTATATAACTTA
Source organism: Papaver nudicaule (assembly GCA_023529015.1). Taxonomy (NCBI): domain Eukaryota; kingdom Viridiplantae; phylum Streptophyta; class Magnoliopsida; order Ranunculales; family Papaveraceae; genus Papaver; species Papaver nudicaule. Next base: position 6,151 of record JAJJMA010033345.1, read on the forward strand.
GCCCAGTAGTTCATTTGCATCTTCCTGCCGAATGCAAATGGATAATTAAATGGGAAAATTGGGAATCTATCCCACGTAGAGATTATTGTTTGGGGATCTATCCATAGATGAAAAATATTAGTAAATCTATCCTTTCCGTCCATTTCTGATGTTAAATAGTCAAAGTTGCACATGTAAGGGTTTACACATGCTAATAATGAACAATTTTACCCTTACGTCTATGTCGACTGTTTTCAAATGGTTTTGTTGTTCAAATGCAAACATCAATCAGAAATGTAAACGGAACCCAAAAGGATTCTAGCTTCTTCCATTAACTAAAGCAATAAAGCTGCACGATTACACATAATATGTTCATCATACTAGAGTTGGCCTAACGCACAAAAACGCCGTAAATGAAAAGAACCTAAAAATGCAGTAGGCTTCTACACTACACTTCGTAACCACACTACCAAAAACTAATTCAAAAGCAACCACACTACACTTCGTAAAATATGTCAAATAAATTAAGAACATGGGCAGTGCCTCAATTTCATTGCAGAATATGTCACCAAGGCATCAAGCCATTCAGTCCCGAAAGATGATGTTTTTAATATTTGATATCCTCATAAGCTCAATTTATCAAAACATGTATCTAAAGAATTGAATACCTAATGGTCAATCCCAAGAAGGTAATAGCCATGGTGCAGGTCCCCAAAGGCAATGGAAAATATAAGACAACCAAAAAGAAGTAGATTTTTCAACCAAACGTCTCAAGTTTTGTCTACTTCACTTACAAATGGATTCTACAAACACAAATAAATAACACACGTTAGCTCTGATCTCTGAAAAGAATTTTTGCCAAAATCTCATACGCTGCTGAGACCATTTAAACAGATTAGTAAGATAAAACTAGAAATATATACAGTAAGATGAGAGCAATATCTTTAAGCTCGGCAAGGTGAATACAAACATCAAATCAAATTATGGTTACCCAAAAGGAGACAATTATATTCAGAAGTTGGTGTTGAACAGTAATTCTTACATTGCAAATGCATATTCACAAGGAAAATGAATAATAGATGAACTGCAATAGAGTTGTTACACTTAAACACTAGGAGATGATCATTCATATTCCTGTTACATAAACTGATTCAAGCATATCGAAACAAGAAATTCTTCAATGAATTTCGTAGTACTACTTTTTCTAACAAAATTCATCAAACAATTCTTTCCCCAAAAGAGAGCTTGACAGAAATGAATACAACAATAAAGTCAACATGTGCTACTAGTTTAACTATCAATCACAGAGTTACAATCTAGTAAGCATTTCCTAGTAGATCTGAGTACCCTAGCTCACTGGCTTCTTACAGAGTACTCGAGTTACCATGGACAGTGAAATCATCATGAATATGAATCCTCTCATAACACTGAACCAAACAACCATCGGTAGGAGAATAAATACTTGAGGTACCAGATACCAACGGAAATAATTTCGAGAGAAAAACTCATTGTGTGTTTGAATTCAAAATTTCAGTTTCTCTATTATCACTTTGCAGATCCAAAATTTTCAATATCAAAGTAGTAAATCTACAAATGAGTTGAGCTGGCTGGGTTTTGTGTTTGATGAACTTCTAAGATAAGGAGGTATTCCTAGGTTTATATAGTTGTCATGTTAGTAAACCCTAAGAAGTTAGACCTAACCTATCCCTGCTTGCCCCAAGGGACAAAAGCCCAATACTAGCTATAACTTGGCCCAGTAGTTCATTTACATCTTCTTGTCGAATGTGCTTAAACTCTGACGAAATGATCAATGAACATTTGACACTAAGACATTTTACAACTTGTGGAAATATGGCACTTGAGTTGTTTCTCTCACGACTGTGATGAGACTGATTTCATTGATATGTATTTATATGATTACAAGTTAGGGTTGAGTACAAGGATAAAGAATAGAAACGTAATACAAGGAAGACTAAGCTTACCTAACAGACTCGAGCTAGCAATAAGGTAGGAAGACTTGACTATGACTGGTTACAACAACTTAACAACTTAACAACTTAACAACTAATGACTCGAGCTGTACAATGTGGCACCACAATGATATTGTACGTATAGTGCCACAGTTTATTACGCCCCCTCAAGATGGAGCGGCAGTGCCAGAACGAACGCCCAACTTGCTAACCAAATAGCCAAACTGTGGAGCTCCTAATGGCTTGGTGAAGATATCTGCAGGTTGAAAAGAAGACTGAAGATGTTGTGGTTTGATCAGATCACTTAGTAATTTCTCACGTACAAAGTAACAATCAATTTCGATGTGCTTAGTACGTTCATGGTAGACATGATTTTGAGCTATGTGAATGGCTGCCTGATTATCACAATACACTTTGATAGGAATAGTGCATGGAATATGCATTTCCTTCAAAAGATAGCTTAACCACTGAAGTTCAGCTGTGAGATTGGCTAAAGCACGATATTCTGCTTCAGCTGATGAACGAGCAATTGTTGGTTGTTCCTTAGATTTCCAAGAAATAGGACTACCACCTATTGAGACGAAATAACCAGTAGTTGATCGTCTGGTAAGAGGGCATCCTGCCCAATCAGAATCCGTGTAGCCTTGCAGAGATAGAGAACTGGATGCCGATAAGAATATTCCATGGCCAATAGTTCCTTTGAGATAGCGCAAGACACGATGAGCAACATCCATGTGAGCAGTGCGGGGATGTTGCATGAACCGACTTAAATAATTGACGGTAAATGTTATATCTGGTCGAGTAACAGTAAGATATAACAGGCGCCCAATTAGACGACGGAAAGAACTCGGATCAGTTAGCTCCTCACCATCAGTGGGAAGTAACTTGAGTTTTGAATCCATTGGAAAGGATGAAGTACGTGCCCCTGTGAGACCAGAGTCCTTTAGAATGTCAAGAATGTATTTTCTTTGACATAGAAAGATACCTTTGTTAGACCTGGAGACTTCAATGCCTAGAGAGTATTGCAAGCGGCCAAGATACTTAATTGAGAAGTAAGAAGCAAGGCGTGATTTGAGAGAACTGATGAAAGTATCATCAGTGCCTGTGATGATAATATCATCAACGTATATAAGAACAAATATTGATGTTTGTCCATTATGATATGTGAATAGGGAATTATCACATAGAGACTTTTGAAAGCCTTCTGCTATTAAAACAGAAGAGAATTTTGCAAACCATTGACGGGATGCTTGTTTGAGCCCGTATAATGATTTGTGGAGTTTAAACACCTTAGTCTCTCCTTTGCTAGCTAGACCAGGTGGAATTTTCATATAGATTTCCTCATCAAGATCTCCCTGGAGGAAAGCGTTGTTGACATCTAACTGATGCAATGACCAGCCTTTTATGGCTGCAATAGATAACAAAAGTCGCACAGTGACTAGCTTAGCCACTGGTGCAAAGGTATCATAGAAATCAATACCCTCTTGTTGGGTATAACCCTTAGCCACGAGACGTGCTTTGTAACGTTCAACAGTCCCATCAGCATTGAATTTGATTTTAAACACCCATTTGCAGCCAATTGCAATTTTACCAGGTGGTAGATCAACTGCTATCCAAGTGTTATTGGCTTCCAAGGCAATGATTTCCTTAGCCATGGCTGCACGCCATTTTGGACATTTGGAAGCTTGTGAAAATGTTTTAGGTTCCTCAGCGAGAATAACTTCAGCAAGGAAAGCTTTATGCGATGGTGAGAACTTATCAAAAGATAGATAATTAGCCATTGGATACTTGGCAGATTGCTTATTACCAGTAGAAGAGCATTGATAATCCTCTAAGTATTTAGGTGGATTCCTAATACGAGATGGACGAGAGACAGATTGGTGCAAATCCAAATGAGAGTTAGTACTACTAGTTGATGTCGTACCTTTACTCGATGTAGTTGATTGCTGTGTAGGAGAATTGTCAATTGAAACAATGATGTCAACTGGTGTAGCTGGGGATTCTTGATCTATGCTTCTGTTTGGAGAAGAAGGCGGAGTTTGTGATGCTGAAATAGAATCAAGATTAAGTGATTCACATTGTGTATGTGAAGGAGAAATAGAGGATTGAGTGGGAGCATCACTCGTAGATGAAGATGTAGGTGTACTTAAGATTGAGTCGAAATACATATAATCAGATTGAGCTGTTGGCACATGGACTGATGCATGCTCAATATGATTAGTATCACGAAATGGAAAAGTGTTTTTATGGAACACCACATCTCTTGAGGTGTATGTGGATTTTGATTCAAGATCATATATGATATATCCTTTCTGACCATATGGATATCCAACAAATATGCCTGGCTTGGCATGTTGGTCAAACTTGTGTTTGATTCTTGTATTCCTTCCAAAACACAAACAACCAAATACTCTAAGGTATGAGTAGTCTGGTTCTTCATGTAGTAACATTTCATGTGGAGTTTTGTGAGACAGTATTGGTGTTGGCATTTTATTAATGAGAAAGGTTGCAGCAAGAACACACTCACCCCAGAACTGAAGAGGTAAATTTGCTTGAAATCTCAAAGATCTAGCCACATTCAATAGATGTCGATGTTTTCTCTCGACAACTCCGTTTTGCTGTGGAGTATAGACACAACTGGTTGATGTAGAATCCCATTATGGTTAAACCAGGATTGTATTTCATTTGATTTAAACTCAGACCCGTTATCAGATCGAAAGGTCTGCAATTGAGGTATAATAATTTGATTGTTACCAGAAGAGATTGTTTCTACTTTGTGACCAAACT
>JAJJMA010033358.1:0-13074 GCA_023529015.1 Papaver nudicaule
TGGGGATAAAGTGATTTCCAAGACTGATCATGTTACCAACAATTATTCCAAATAACAAAGTGTTCCTTAATTGAGCACCCACAATGTTCAAAAATAATCAAATATTTCAAAAAAAAAAACATCATCCAAAAAAAAAAAAAACACCTCATGTTTTTTTTTCCCGTACAGCTCTATCCTTAGTGTCTTTCCGAGAGTAATTTTTTCATGTTGCCGCTGCCAAGTCACGTTTATCTGTAACTGGTGTTGATGGTGGTTTTTGGCGAGGAGGTCACAGGAGTAATTTCGCATCAATCTCTGGCGTCCTGGAATGGCTCAAGAAAGGTATGAATTTATTTTATAGTAGGGATAAGATATTTAACTTACCATTAGCTGTATTTTGATGTCTCACGACCCTAGCCTAGTAGCATGGTCCACAATACCTAGCCTATACAATAAAATACCTACGCATACGCGTTAGCCTAGCTCATGCTCGAGCCAAAACCTTAGGCCATTCACGCCACTTAGCAAAGGAGGAGTATACACGGTCATTCCTTGGCCTATGGCCTAAGCCTAACCCCGCCAAGCTATCACGCCATCTATCTCTTGGCTGGCCTAGCCTAACCCGCCAATACCTTGGCTTTTATCCTTGTGGCCTAGCTTAGCTCCCGCCTAGCTTAGCCCGCCACTAGTTTTGGTCTTCCTCCTTGTGGCCTAGCTTAGCTCCCGCCTAGCTAAGCCCGCTAATACCTTGGCCTTTATCCTCGTGGCCTAAGCTTAGTCCCGCCTAAGCTTGGTCCCGCCATCTTCACTCCTTGGCTTATGGCCTGGCTTAGCTCCCGCATAGCTTAGCCCGCCATTAGCTTTGGCCATTACTCTCTTGGTCTAAGCCTAGTCCCACCTAGCTTAGCCCGCCATCAGCCTTGGCCGTTGGCCTATGGCCTAGCTATAGCCCCACTAATGTTTCACGCCCTAATCTTAGATATTCACGTTTCTTTGGCGTGCCTTGGCACTTAGGTGCCCACGCCACCTTCTTGACCTAATTATGGGTACCCATACTATTGCCCTGGTCTAATCTTGGAGCCCCATGACTTTGCCTTGGCCAAATCTTGGAGGCCCGAAGTCAAGGCGCGGCTAAATCTTGGGGGCCTTATGGTTCTCCCCGACTTGTGCTCACGAAGAGCTATGATATTTTCTTCTCTCACGGGCTCTAGTTGCCCCCTTGAGACTAAAATATATTCTTCTCTAGCCTCCCCTCTACTTATGGGTCCCACTGATCCAAATCCTAGAGGATTATGGATTTTATTTAGTCCATAATACTCTAGTTTCCTAAATCAAGTTCGGAAATCTGGCAGTTCAGCTCACGTATTTCTTCATGGCGTGATTTTTACAGCCCAATCCGTAAGGAATTAGGAGGCGCTTCCTTCACGAAATATTTTCCTCTGTGAATTTCCTATAACATACTAAAAATTCAGATTTTTACCTAATACGGTCTGGCCTGGGTGATTTTACCAATGGACAACATGCAAACTGTACAGAAATCTGAAAATAACATAAATGTTATGGCTCATCCTTTGCGCCTTATACCTAATTTCTTAATAAGATTATCATACCATGCAACATGGCTTATTATGATCATTATGGCCTATCTTTAGGTCTTGTATTATCAATGCTTATGCATTCTTGATGATGGCTACGCTGTGATAGCATCATTCGTCTGTTTTTCCTGATTATGGACTTGCTTCTATAAATCAGTGCTATAATTCTTAATCATGGCTCATGGCTATGACTTATATTATTTTAGACATTCATATGTCTTCATTACTCAGAGAATTGGTGCATTACATGCCACAAGCCAATTTCTCATATTTATGGCAAACTGAAAGTCGTGTTTATTTGACTGTTGTCACAGAGAGTTGCTGAAATCCTCTCAGTCTAATTGGCGATTGCATAGCTCAATCCTTAGACTTACCTTATCTTATCTAATGGCGGTTGCTAGCTCAACCCTTAGATTTATCTCATTGGTTTAAATGGCGATTGCCCGGCTCAATCCTTAAACCAAATCTTAAAGAAATATTCAAAGCTTATCGCTTAATCTCTATCTTATCGCAAAGTCCTAAGTTTACCAAGTAATTGGTACGACTTGCACTTAGTCATCTTTGACTTAACAAATCTTAACAAATCTTAACAAATCTTACGAGAATCAAGTAAGTTACATGGGAGGATATTCTTTTAGGGTTTTGGTTTGGCGGTCTACGGCACGTGTGATTGCAACGGCTCAATCACTTAACGGGAAAGAAAACTAAGTCGTGTGAACGTTGCTGAGAAGATGGGATAGAGTAGTGGGCGGTTCATTCTTCCCTAATAATAGGCGCAAGACTTTCCCCACTTACTCCACACTCCCACTCTTCCACTTCTTCCACTTCTTACGAGATCAGTTGGAATTCTATTGTTATAAATAGGTCACTCGACCAGTTTGAAAACAACAAGTTCTCCAGCTAGAACAAACAGTTTAATTCAGTGCAAGCTTAATCAATCAATCTCATCGATCATTGATTAACTCTTCTCATTCAGCATTTAATATCTAGTGAGAACTGAATATCCAAACTTCTTTAGCAATTCAATCATCAACATCACAGAAAATCATAGCAATTCTCTGATCTCATCTTTCTCTGCTTCCCTCCCTAAACCAACCCTATATCCTCTTCTTGTAACTGAAGCAATACTCGAACGGCCATTTCTTGGTTTAGGCGAGTCTTGTTTGATCTTGACCTCTCGAATTCATCATAATCTTTTATTACATCATCACACTTCACACTTTACCCCTCAGATTCTCTTTATTGTTTTACACCTAAAACAACTGGCAATTTAAAATCATTCCGAGGAAGAGTTACAGTGCTAAATTCCTCGTCGGCATCACCATAGGCATCTCTGTAACTTTTGGGAGGTACCATAAACACTATAGATTTTTTATCTTTTTGAGACGAGATACAACAGACTTGGGTATGATTTATGGAGGGTTTGAGCTCAAGTTTGTGGTGAGGGTATTGCATGGTTTCAGGTGAGGTTTCGGTCAAAAACAAGGGTGCAGTTCTGAAAGTCTGGCAGAGTTGGGTGAAGTGGTTGCTGCGTACCGTTGCTGTGATTTTGGTGGTTATTTGTAGGGGTTGTTTGCCAATTGTTCTGATAGGTATTTCCGGAGGATTAGGTTATGAATTAGAAGCCAAATGGGTACTGGTGGTCTGTGAGAAGATTTAGGACAGAAATACGAAATCCAGATGGTTTATGAAGTTGGGGTTTCCGTTAGGAACCTATTGCATTCAAGTGAGTTATATCTAGAGAGCTTATTCTAGGTGCTCACATGAATAGAATCCGAAAGATAGCTTGTTCTTTTAGGTGGATATAGGAGATATACGGGATAGTTGAGCTTATAACCATTCTAGGGTTGTTAGTAACGAGTAAATTGTTGAGAACGTGGATACATATCAATTTGATTTATGTTTTGTGGTCGACAATGACACCTTAATCAATATTCTTCTCATATTTGATTACAACTTTACAATTTTCAGAATTTTTGCGTACCGAAAACAACAAAACTTGATCTTCATAACAACTTGAACTCACACCTCCCTGTGGATTCGAACTCGACTTCCCTACTACTTCTTAATTGAATTGTAAAGAGTCGAGAGAAATATTCTTGATAGGATTGACACCCCATCATTTGCATTTGGATGATATGGGTATTACTATTGTATTAATCAGTACCTTTGATGAGGTTGTCAACCTATCAATAATATTTCTCAACTATTACCCGATTCAATAATGAAGTAGTGAGGTAAGTCGAGTTCAAATCCACAGGGAGGTGTGAGTTTAAATTGTTAAAATGAACAAATTTTATGTTCTTATGTAGAAAATTTCAGAAAACTGTAAAGTTCTAATTCAAATTATGAGACGAGTATTGATCAAGGAATCATTATCTACTAATGAGCATGAGTATATTCGATCTTACAAGTATAATCCTCTTCGAAGTATGTTTATTAACAACCCTAGAATAGTTATAAGTTCAACTAATCTATATTAACTCCAAAATCACTTTGTAGAATAAGTTCTCTACTGGATTTTAGCTAATTTGGCCACTTTGAACAAGTTCTCAAAGTGTAACGAAATCAACCGGTAAAATCTGTGAATCGGGTTTGTTCCTAACCACATGTTCATAAGTTCGACATGTTAACTTAGGGTTGTCTACTACACATCAAAATCCACAAAATCCCTTTGCAACGTTGATGCTTTGCTACTTGTGATTAAATCACCCTAACAATTATGGATTAGGGTTTAATAATCTAGCAATAGTATTACTACCAAGCTATTCAATTGTACACTTGAACATCATACAAGCAATCCATGGTCATAAAATCAGTAAAAGACAATCAATAAAACATCAAACTTTGAGGAAAGATTAACTTGTATAAATCATCAAAAACTCATGTCATATAGTTTAAAAATCATCCTCAATCAATAATAAAATTTAGCTACTCATATTCTTATAGAAAACAAATAAATCTCTGAGTAAAAATAAGTTCTCAAATCTCAGAGAAAAATAAAGGAAAAGCAAACTCTGATTTGATACTCTTTTCACCAACTGTTGCTCCTCCAAACTGCTGAAAAAGATTGTATGTCTCTGTCCGTCTCTGCTGCTCCCTTTCTAGCTCTATTTTCTGCCGACTTAACCCATATAAACTCCAGTTTCCTGAACAAGTTTTACTGCTCAAAATATACTCTGTATTCTCAACCATTCATCACAAATATCAACGGCAACTAGAGACTTTCTCACCTGATTTTTCTATATCAACTTACCCTAAACTCTTGCAAATCTGTGTCCAAAACCCCTCTCCTAGACTCACCAGAAACCCACCGGATATGATGGTTAGTGTAGATGGTGAAAAATGAGAGAGGGACAAGATTGTCAAAACACTCTCGAAACCATGCCTTATTAAAGGCAATCGCCTAATCAGGCTCATAGCTCAGAGTGCAACCCATTCCATGAGCTCGACAAACTCTCTATGAGCTCTCTCTTATAACTCCGGTGGGGGAGGGTAATATCATAGTGCAGTACTAATAACCTCACCAACATATTAAACCCATTGATCTGCTTCATGTCGACACCCATCTCGATATCAGAACCAGGTCGCTTAATGGTATACGGTGAAGAGTTAACAGAGAAGTATCCTCATGGATTTCCTCTTAATACGACTCAACATACGAGTCTTGATGCAAACCTCAGGAATATTGAAGCTCCAGGTCGGTCCAGAGCTCTCTAGAGGCATACATCAGCCTAAACAGGCTTAAGCAGATCTAATCCCAAGTTCAGGATGGTCTAGCCTAACATGGATAAACACGCCATGATCTCAAGTGTGTTGTAGCATAAGCACACACACACCACGACTAAGGCACAGGTTGCCCCAGAGTCGACCTTGGCCAGATGCCAAAGACATAACGCCACATAGCATGGCACTCTGAACCATGGACCACCATGGATTTACAAGAAATTGGTGCAAAGACGCCACAAACCTACTTGGCCTTGGCTAAAAAAGCCAAGGCCACGCCACAAAACGCGGCCACAAACAAACTGGCCTTGGCCAGGAGCCAAGGCCGTAGCGCCATGAACCATGGCGCCACAACAAGTTGGCCTTGGCCAAAGACCAAGGCCGTGGCGCCATAATTCATGGCGCCATGGAACAAGCGCAAAGCCACTAGTACAAAAAGTCACATAGGCCACATTTAGAAAACGTGTCCATAGGCTTTTATCCATGGATTTTTTTTACTCTAAAACCGTTACCGTAGGTGGCGTAACAAAAGGGTATCTCTGCGGCTACATAAACTTTGAGTGACTATTTCACATGATTTTCCGTAGCCATACCCCTGTAACCGTGTCTATTGATAGCCCTTCTTTTTCCTGAAGCTCAGCATTTTTCTTATAACCATGGCCATAAGATTGCTATAGACACACAATTTCATTTTAACGTGGATAATGCTTACGTTACAGTCACACGTTTTATTTTAACCACGGCCTTTGCTACCAAGCGGACACGCAAAATTCATTTAGTCATGGCCATTAAACACCCTTATAGACGCACAATTTGGTTTTTACGTGGCCAATCTTTGCCTTAAAGCCACTTTGTTTCAATTAAACCATGTCCATAGGTATTGTTTGGACCCGCAAAATGCACTTTTAACATCGCTATTACATTCCTGTAGACGCACAATTTAACTTTTACGTGACTTGGGTTTTACTAAACCATGTCCTTAGATAATTAGACACGCAGAATGCATTTTCAAATTAGAGAACTTTCCTTCATCGATTTGTAGCACTCCAGGGCAATAAATTCAGAAAAGAGTGAGATCTTATAAAATGGATCTAAAATAAAATGATTTCAAAAAAGATATATTTATACACCAATAGATAACTGATTAATGATTACCGAACATATACACGTTCTCACAATTCTGTATTCTATAAAGTACAATCGACATTACTTGAACCAAAAATCTAAAAACTACAAACAAAGGCAGTATATCTTAAACATTTTTGCCTAGACCACACAATGACCGGATCACAGGAACCACCAGCTGTATTTCTGTGAACTAACACAAACATAACATCATCTTTGGGACGCGCCATTTATAGTTAAGTATCCCATCAGCCAACTGCACTCCCTCTGCTTCCTCTATCATTTACAAAAAACAAAATTGTGCTGGTCAACCAACAAAGTATAATGAACTTGAAACAAGTATGTAGTACAATAAATGAATAACATACCAAACAATCCAAACTTCTGCTAGAACTTGCAAAGGATTATGGAAAGATACATACGCTTCTAGACAACCAAATATTGAACACACCCAAATGGACTAAAAGAAAAGCAATGAACAGCCAATGTAACAAATACTTCATCACCACATCATAAGCTGGTGCTTCACAAGATATAACCCATAAAAATTGCTGCAAGTCCCACCAATGTAGTCTCTAATGCCTCACTTGGAGCACTGCCAATTCTCTCGTATTCTGTGACCTACAAAATCCCAAATCCAAACACACGAGAAATCAAATTACAAAAATGAAGAAAAGAAGATGAATGGAAAGTAAAACTAAATCTTTTTCGCTGCCATATACCAAAAGGCAAAGAGTGCACCCCAATCCCCCATTGATTTGTGATGGTATTGAAATTTAATAGAGATTTTCTTTATAGAATTCGATTTGATGATGAATATAAGCTGCAAATCAGATTACATATGATTAACAGGAAGATCTCCTAGAAATCAACTTCGAAAAAGTATACCAAAATAAACCCAATCTCCAACGAAAACCCTATTAATGAAGTTTCGAAACTTTTAAGGATTGAGAGAAATAGAGAAGAAGAAACAAAACCTGAGAAAAATAGGCAGACTTAAAATATATACAAAAAACTTACACAATTGCTCATACAGAGATCGACGGAAAAGAGATGCTTTCGAGCATTTCTTCTCTTCATGGACTTCTTTCTCTCCATATTCTTCTCTGAGCATCACCAGGTATAGATGGTGAAAAATGAGAGAGGGACAAGATTGTCAAAACACTCTCAGAACCATGTCTTATTAAAGGCAATCGCCTATTCAGGCTCATCTCTATAGCTCTGAGTGCAATCCATTCCGTGAGCTAAACAAACTCTCTATGAGCTCTCTCTTATGACTCCGGCGGGGAGGGTAATATCATGGAGCAGTACTAATAATCTCACCAGCATATTAAACCCATTAATCTGCTCAGAGCCGGATCGCTTAATAGTACACGTTGAAGAATCAACAGAGACGTATCCTCATGGATTTCCTCTTAATACGACTCAACATACGAGTCTTGGTGCAAACCTCGGGAATATTGAAGCTCCAGGCCGGTCCAGAGCTCTCTGAGAAGCACACATCAGCCTAAGCAGGCCTAAGCAGACCTAATTCCAAGTTCAGGATGGTCTAGCATACCATGGATAAACACGCCGTGACCCCAAGTGTGTTGTAGCATAAGCACTCACACCACGACTAAGGCACAGGCTGCCCCAAAGTCGACCTTGGCCAGATGCCAAAGCCATAAACGCCACATAGCATGGCACCACAAACCATGAGCCACCATGGATTCACAAAAATCAGCCTTGGCCAAGAGGCCAAGGCCATGGTGTAAGACGCCACAAACATACTTAGCCTTTGCCAAAGGCCAAGGCCATAACGAGGAATATAGCCGCAAACAGGCTGGCCTTGGCCATAGGCCAAGGCCGTGGCGCCATACTCCATGGCGCCACAACAAGTGGGACTTGGCCAAAGGCCAAGACCGTGGCGCGATAATCCATGGCGCCACAACAAGCTGGCCTTGGCCAAAGGCCAAGGCCGTGGCGCCATGAGCCATGGCACCACCATAGCTAGCGCCAAAGCGCGTTCAATTAGTCGGCCTTGGCCAAAGACCAAGGCCTTAGCCTCCTGGGCTTTCGCGTTAAACACTTATGGCCTTGGCCAACAGCCAAGGCCACTCGTATACTCGTGTCCCGGAGGCACTACACTCATGTTAATCACGACAATTAGTCGTACAACTCTACTCTACTCAACTCAACTACGCAATATCTGCGTATCATTCGCTCGAGACATCAAAACATCACACGAGGGGATTACTTTAGGGGTATTGGTCTGGCGGTCTACGGCAGTTGAAAGAAACTGATGGAGATAGTGGACAGTTACGAGAAGATGGCGCGAGTGGGCATGTTCCACACGACTCAGGCAGTTACGGAAACCAACGCATGTCCTCCACTCCTCCACTCTTCCACGACTTCCACCTTCTCTGTCGAGAGATCAGGGTGAGTTCAAACTATAAATAGAGGCTTCCTCTATCTTCCAAGACAGAAAGAATGTTCAGAACACCTAGAACACACAAAACAGAAACAACCAGAGCCTCAGAGAAAACACCTGAGAATCGAAACACGTTTCTAGCCTTGGAGATTTCTAGTCGTCTTCACGACGGAGATCTTGAACTCTTACACCCAAAACACATCTTCAACCTGATCTCAAGTTTCTTCGCTGTTTCCCTCCCTAGACCAACCTCTATCCTCTCTGTGACCGAAGCAAGACGGGAACGACCATCCTTGGTTTAGGCTTGTCTTGTTCGACTTTGATCTCCGAGCACTACGAAAGTACCCAGAGACGGTACATTGTTTTTGCAGGTAAAAACAGTTGGCGACCACAGTGGGAGATCATTCTCTCGGTTCCAGAGAAGCTTGCTCAAAGATGGTTGAACTTAGGTCGGGATCAGATACCAAAAACCCCAACTCTTCGACTGACGGTGTTGTAGCCTCCAACGCAGCACCTACCAACCCACCTGCATCCATCCATACTCCCAATGTACCTGTTACCCAAGAAAATCCCCCTTCAACACCTGCCATCTCGGCCATACCCATCACCCCAATTACTCTTAACGCTCCGACCCAAATCTCTGAGAAAAACCTGCCTTCAACACCAAGGCTGGCGCTACCACTGAGAAGGGAAAAGGAGTGTCAGGAGTACTGACTCTAGACGAGTTGGCCAAACGTCAAGACGCCCTCGCAGAAAGTCAAGTCAAGATGTTCGACACTCAGATAGGAATCCTGGATTGTCTCAAGACTCTAACCTCGAAGCTGTCAAGTTCACCAGTCAAGGAGACCCCTGAAGCTGCTACCGCAGGTGCTCGCTCGACGGTTATCCACATCCGAGATGACGAAGCGCCTTCTCTCCCAGAAGAATCTCGACAGAGAGGAGGACAACCGTCCCGCTATGTCACGGCAGACAACTTGGAAAAGCTGCTACGAAGCCGAGAAAGAGACGTGACGTCACCCGTCCACCAGCACCAGCCACCGTACCCGCACGAGGTCTAGAGGATTGCCCTTCCCAAAGGATACATGTCGCCCATGTTCTCCTTGTATGACGGGACTGGGAATGCACGTGAACACATCTCGCGATTTCTGGAGTCTCTAGGGGAACACGAGTACAACCATGTCTTGAGGCTCAAAGAATTCTCGAAGTCTCTCACTGGAAGAGCTTACACCTAGTACAACAATCTTGCTCTGAACAGCATTGGGACCTGGGGAGAGATGGTGAGCGCGTTCTACCGCAAGTACTTCTTCGTGTCAGAACAGATAACGCTATCCGATCTCTGCAGGATGTTCCAGAGGTCTAGCGAACACCCGAACGACTACGTCAAAAGATTCAGAATTCAAGCCCTTGATTGCCACGATCCGAATGTCACGGAGCAACAGTTAGTGGAACTTTGCATCAACGGGATGATTCCTGTATATCGGGCCCTCTTGGAGAACCTCCGCTTCCAGACCTTCTCTGAACTCCATGAAGCTGCGAAGAGGTCTGCCACCACTGCACCCGCTCTGTTGGAAAGAACTAAACCCCTCAGGAACGAAGAGACTCGTACCACTCGTGGTGACAGAAGGCTGAATAACAAACAGTACAACAACAACCTACCATCCATGGGCGCTGTCAGCGAAGGAGGGAAGAGAAAGGGGGGTGCCACAGAGGTAACACATCCAAAACGCGCTAATTCAACTCCGGAGACCCCAAACAAGAACACGAACCAAGGAGGACCACAACAACCGGAGATGCGGAGGCAGAAAGCCAGATCAGAGGTGCCAGACTACCCGTTCCCCATGGAGGAGGTACTAGAGCTGCTAGACACTTGGATCCAGGACGGGGTAATCGCACTCCCTTTCGCCTCAACGCCCTCCTACGGCTGAAGAGGTCGCGAGCCCAAGGTATTGTCGATATCACCAAGTTACTACTCACTCTACCAGGGACTGCTTCACCCTTAAGCGGATTTTCCAAGCCAAGGTGGAGTCCGGAGAACTGCACCTAGGGAACGAAGGAGTATATCAAAATCCTCTACCTGTTCGAGCATTCATGTTCCCAGAGAAACCGGTGAATGAGAGAGTAGAGGAGATAATGTACCAGCTATGTGAGACTCTCTGTCTCTCGAAGCCACAGCGGAAAGACATGTTCACAGCGCTCAACATGGTGGTAGCAGGGAAATGCCTACCTTTCAAGGAAGTCAATAACCCGACGATGCCCAAACAGGAGCAACAAGTAGGAGTACAAGGCTGGGGACTCCTCACAACCACCCGCGTGTCTGATGCTGAATTCTCAAAGACGCTCATCGACCCAGGATCCCCAGTGAACATCATCTCAGTCAAGACTCTCAGAGCCGCCAACATCCCACGAAGCAAAGCCGTCCATGCCCCGACCATCATCAAAGGTCCTGACGGGGCCGAAGTATGGACTTACAGATGGATCGACCTTCCCGTCGAAATCGCCACGATTCCAACCATAGCGGAGTTCCACATTGTTAAGGGAGTAGTCGAAAGCGACATGGTGCTAGGACGCCCATGGATCTACAACAACCAGGAGACGCTCCCCCTGGAGTTCATGAAGCGGTTTGTACAGAAGAGCAGCGAGATGGTGACCGTACCCGCAGAGTCTACGAGGACCAATGAGAGCCCCCTCAACCAATAAGGTATTTCATCAACCTCTCTCGTTTCTGATAACCCACATTCACCGAGTCACTGGGGACTCACCACGAGGGAAGCTACTCGAGAGAAAAACCCTGGGAAACCCGCAGTAGACATCGGCACAGCTATTAGGATCTTCATCAAAGCCCTTCAGGAATCTGGAGTTGTATGTGATAAGCTGCGCAACGACAAGATCCGAAGAGAAGGCGAGCTCGTCCCCTACGATATACCACCCGAGGTCATGGAAACCATCCCGGACTTCAAGGAATACGTAGAATTATCCAACCTCAAACAAAAGGCGGGGGAGAACGCAGCTGCATATGCGGAAAGGCTTCGTAAGAAGGAAAATGAGCTTTTGCCTAACCGTGATTCACTCCACGCCATATTGGCTGTGAGATCGAATTCGGTTTAACAGGGCTTCGTCAAAAACCCAAAGGAGGACGACACTAAGCCTCCTGTTTATTGTATTTGCATTCCTCCAAAGCAGCGCGTCATAGCGTGCAGTAGATAGGATTTCCGTTTTAGCAGATAGGATTTCCATTTCAGCAGAATCAATTAAGAAAAGTATTTTATTTCAATATCCATTAGAAATCATAAACCCAATCCAATCAATAGAAAATACCTACAGCTCTTTCAACGTTTGAAAAACTAAAAGAAGGAACCTTACACTAAAAAAAAAAAACACCTAGTCGAGAATATCACTCAAGACCCTGCTAGGTCCACCTTTTCCAGATAGCCTTAGCCGTTCCAGCTCCTCTTCCTCCCTCTGCAACTCAGCTTTCAACTCTGCTACCTTCTTCTCTTTCTCTTGGAGGATCTCCAGAGACCCTTGAGCCTTGGCCCTTTCGAACCTATCCCGCAGCCAAGCCACATTGAAACCCTTAGATTCAGCCGCAACTATATGTGAGGATTGCACCCAAGTTCAGGATGGTCTAGCATACCATGGATAAACACGCCATGACCTCAAGTGTGTTGCAGCATAAGCACTCACACCACGACTAAGGCACAGGTTGCCCCAGAGTCAAGCTTGGCCAGATGCCAAAGCCATAATGCCACATAGCATGGCACCACAAACCATGAGCCGCCATGGATCCACAAAAATCAGCCTTGGCCAAAAGGCCAAGGGCATGGCGTAAGCCGCCACAAACCTACTTAGCCTTGGCCAAAGGCCAAGGCCGTAACAATGAATATAGCCGCAAACAGGTTGGCCTTGGCCAGAGGCCAAGGCCGTGGTGCCATGACCCATGGCGCCACAACAAGTGGACCTTGGCCAAGGGCCAAGGCCGTGGCGCCATAAGCCCTGGCACCCCCTTTTTACACGACTAACGCCAAAGCGCGTCCAAAATTGGCTTTAGCCAAAAGCCAAGGCCGTGGCGCCATAGTCCATGGCGCCACCATAACTAGCGCCAAAGCGCATTCAAACATTCATGGCCTTGGCCAACAGCCAAGGCCACTTCTATACTCGTGTCCAGGAGGCACTACGCTCATGTTGGTCACGACAATTAGTCGTACGACCCTACTCTACTCAACTCAACTACGTAATATC
>JAJJMA010033374.1:0-16271 GCA_023529015.1 Papaver nudicaule
CTTCAGTTGTAGATTGAGATGAAATGGTAGAGTTGTATTCCTCTATATCCAAAGGAAGCCTATATTTGGCTCCAAAATTAGCCATTTCGTCATTTAGTTCAATAGCATTTGTTCATTTGGATTGCAGTTATAGGGCATTCTTTGTAGGCACAAAACATAAAGCCAACACAAGACAATTCTTGAATATATGAATACAATTCTTCTTACGTTTGGGGTGCCATTTAACACCTTGAGAATTCTTTGCAAATAGTAGAACATTCCCAGTCTGATCGGAAAAAGCCAACAGACGTGTAGGAAGGGTGATGGACCAGTACATCAAGCCCAACATAAATATTTACTCTGACGTACCAAGTAGCAGCCCAACGTCAAGTGGCTTGACTTGACTTGACTTCATTTGACTTGAATGTGTTTGGCTTTAAATTAGAGCAAGCACTATGGTGCCATAAGCCATCTGTATTGAATAGAGAAAGGGGATGGCAGAAATGTCGAAAAAATGGCAATCACTATGGAGAAAAAAAAATCTCTATTTTGGACGAAAATTGGATTTCCGCCACACCCAAAATACGGAAATTGGATTTCGGCACAGAATATTTTAATAGAATTTATTGTAATAAAGTGGGTTTTGGTGGGACCAAAACTCTTTTTTAGCCCCTTCTTTTTTACGGGAATTGGATTTCCGCCTCGCATCTCTATTGCTATTGCCTGCTACGGATTGGTAGCAGGCAATAGAGAAGTCCATCTCTATGTCTATTCAATAGAGAAATTTTGCACCATAATAGTTGCATTTCTCTATTCAATAGAGAATTCTCTATTAATAGGGAACCATAGTGCTTGCTCTTTCATTTCGTTGCACCCTTCATCCCTTCCATTCCCACAGCCCTTTACTGAAACCAAAACCCCCTCCTGAAACCCCCAGAGTGTTTTCGGATCAAGTTGTAGATTGAGATGAAATGGTAGAGTTGTATTCCTCTATATCCAACGGAGCTAGTTTATTCAAGAAGCCTATATTTGGCTCCAAAATTAGCCATTTCGTCGTTTAGTTGAATAGCATTTGTTCATTTGGATTGTAGTTATAGGGCATTCTTTGTAGGCACAAAACATAAAGCCAACACAAGATAATTCTTGAATATATGAATACAATTCTTCTTACGTTTGGGGTGCCATTTAACACCTTGAGAATTCTTTGCAAATAGTAGAACATTCCCAGACGTGTAGGACTAGGAAGGGTGATGGACCAGTACATCAAGCCCAACATAAATATTTACTCGTGACATACCAAGTAGCAGCCCAACGTCAAGTGGCTTGACTTGACTTGACTTGACTTGACTTCATTTGACTTGAATGTGTGGCTTTAAATTACTAACCTTGTTCATTTCGTTGCACCCTTCGTCCCTTCCATTCCCACAGCCCCTTGGTGAAAGTTTGAAACCAAAACACCCCTGAAACCTCCATAGTGTTTCCGGATCAAGCCATGGAAATCTACTAAATAAGTCAGAAGTTATCAATCAGGGTAAGTTCATATTCAACTTAATCTAGGGTTTATTCATTAATAACACCGCAATTTCTTCCTTAACCTAATTTTTCTTATTGAGTGAGTGATGAAATTGGGGGTTTTGCGGATTTCACTGCAGTAGAAATATCATGAAGCTGTTAATAACCGCCAATTATAATTCCATAATTTTAGGAAGCATTACAGATATTCAAACTTTTTTGCTCAGATTTTGGTAACTTATCATTTTTATGTTTGATTAGGTTATCAAAAGACATTCATTGATTAACTATTTTGGTATTGAAATTTAGGGTTAATGAATTGGAAATTAAAAGAATCATTGCTTTTTCAGTGTAAATCAAATGAATGTAAATTTGGGTAGAAACTAGAAGAAGGCAATGGCAGTTGATTTTCCATTTTTAGATTGTATATGGTGATCTGTGTAGAACACCGCTTAGATTGTAAAGGAATTTGATTTATAATTCTCTATAGGGTAGAAATGGTGGTTTGAGTAAAACGTCTCAGGCGTACTTTTCATACTCATTTTTTTTTCAGGAAACATTTATTTGGAATCATGGTGTTGGGAAAACAGAAGAAACCAAAGAGAAACAAAGTGGGTATGGATGGAGAGGATAAGATAAGTAATTTACCTGATGCTTTGATTCATCACATTTACTCTTTCCTTCCAACTAAATCTCTTCTTTCTACATGCATTTTATCTAAAAGATGGAAGGATCTATCAAACTCGGCTCCCATTCTTGATTTTCGTAATTGGAGAACCTATCTGGAAAAAGACTATGTCTTGGCAGTCCAAAAATTCATGAATTTTGTGGACACAGTGTTATTTGTTCATGAGAAGCCAAAAATACAGAAATTCCTTCTTAATGTTGATGAATCAGATTGCTTTGATCAAACCCGAGTTAACAGATGGATCGGAACTGTTATAAAGCGTAAAGTGGAAGAGCTTGATCTTTCCATGACATCTGACAAACCCTTTATATTTCCTCTATCATTTTTCACATGTGATTCATTGATAATGTTGGACCTGAAATACTGTAGCATACTCAATCTCCCAAACATGATTTCTTTTCCTAGGCTCAAGATACTTCGGCTCACATATATCGAATTTGTGAATGAAAACTTGACTGGAAAACTCTTTTCGAACTGTCCCATCCTTGAAGAAATAAGCATAGTCGAGTGTGGGTTCGACAACTTTAAAGTTTTATGTATTACATCTCTTACACTGAAGCACTTGTCCGTTTTTAATTGCCGTCTAGCTAACTTGACATTGAAGATTTCTGCGCCAAATTTGTTGACCATTAACTATGCAGCAGAGATACCAGCAGACTTTGTTCTTGATAGCTTCCCATCACTAGTTCAGGTGGATATTGAAATATCAGGTAGAGTTTTAATCCGATAAGGAATGTATTAGAATATATATTGCTCTCCTAAAATCAAATATCCGTACTTATCTATTGACGTTATTGTTTGGATAAGTAGAATCAGGATATTTGATAGATTTAGCAATTTTAGGATATTTGCTTAATGGGCTCTAACTATGGTGGTACTTTTTTTAGGCATTGTACATCCATATCTTAGACCCATAGGCAAGTACACATGCAGATGCAGTGTAATGTGAATTGCATCTAAGGTTTAATTTTTTTACCAATATTAGTATTTTAATAACTTAAAATGACTAAATGTATCAAACTTGTCAGGGAAAGTTGAGTAAAATTGGATTGTTCAGTTTCGAGAGACCTGGAGCACAGAGTGAGTCTTCATACACAGTTAAGCAATCTCAGTTCCACAGTTGTTATAAATCACAATATGCAAATGCCTTAGTTAATAGGATCTTCTGCCTCATGCCAAACTTTTCATTTGCAAGTAAATGATCGGACAAACAATCATAGTAAATATAACAAAATAACCAGTTGTAAATAATCCCTCAAGTAATGTCTCGTATAAAATTCATAATTGGAGTGATAGTGCAATTAATTCAGTCTTCTTCCTTGCGAATTCAATATTGCATTAACATGATAAAGAATTGTATTTCCATCTACATCCACCTCCATCAATTCTGGCATATCAGGATCGTATTCAGCCATATCAGGTTCGGACGTATGTTCGTCGTTTTCTGTTAGACCATCCTCTTCCATCTCAAGCTCCGTCCATGGACCCACATCATTCTCTATATCTGTATCCCCAAGATCATCTAGTTCTTGTGGTTTGGGACCTTGGTAGTTGGTAATGCAGTCCAACTCCCATGATTCTCGGTCATCATCACTGATTTCGTCATCTGGATCTTCCTCATTCTCATCTTCCATGGTTGTATGAGCTGTAGCATTACACTGCACATCAACAACATTTTAAGTTAATGTAAGGATACTCTATTAAAACCTGGGATATCATGAATTGTAAGATCACTTACTGGTTTCAAATGCGAAAATATCTCCTTGTAGACCACATTCTGAGTATAGACTGCTGGTACAACGTCCCTTGTCCTCTCCATTAAAATCTTCAACCCTTTTCTACTTGTAGTTCTGGACACTGCGACATATAGCTGTCCATGGCTGAAAATTGGTTTGGGTAAGTATATGCCGACGTTGTCAATGCTCTGACCCTGACTTTTGTTTATCGTCATTGCAAAGCAAATCTTGATTGGAAGTTGCACTCTTCGTAGTATAAAAGGAAGGTGTGACTCAGTTGGTTGTATCACTATTCTAGGTATGCTGACCTTTCTTTCGGCTGCAGTACCTGTTATGACAACAGCTTGAATTGATTTTTCCATGAGCAATGTTACAATGAGCCTCGTGCCGTTGCATAGTCCAGCACTTGGATTCAGATTCCTCGTCAGCATTATAGGTAGACCAACTTTCAGTTTGAGAATGTGGTTAGGAACCCCCGACAGTTTCTGGCTATTAAGATATTCTTGATTGTATGTCATTTCTGCATTGTCGTAATCCATTAATAATGGACTAACTGAATCAGAGCTATAGTAAGTTCTTTCCTCCTCTGGTATCCTAGAAACCATGTAATCATTTATTCTATCCACGTCTTCGTTTTTCGGACTAAGAATGCATCTCTCTTTCAAATACTTCTTATCTCCATAATTGTTTTCTAAATCCGGATAGATAGTATCTGTTATAGTCTCAATTGGATTATCATCACATTGCAGCAGTATATCATCGGGAATCTTGATCCACGTTGGTTCCTCTTCTTCGCCCTCTATTGCCTTCGCCGGTAACTTTCCATCTCCAAGATCTAATATCCACTTGCTGAACTCAGATATCTGTTTTTTCTCAGCAGGACTGGTGTTGTCATTCGCTAGCCTCATGTTGTCGGTTAACTGGAACAACTTAAAGTGATGCCAAAGTTTTGACTTACTGATTGAAGCACGGACGACATCTTCCCTGCTGCCGTCTCTTATAACAGGTAAGACTTGGCGGAAATCGCCACCCAACAAAAGAATCTTCCCACCAAATAATTTTTCATTCTTCTTGTCCCCGCTTGTATTCATGAGGTTTCTCACCGTTCTTTCCAGAGCTTCGAAAGCGTGTTTATGAATCATAGGAGCTTCATCCCAAATGATGATATCGGCTTTACATATTAGGTCTGCTAACAGCGTTCCCTGGCTTACATCACATGTCGAAGTTTCATCTAGGGATATAGGAATTTTAAACCTAGAATGGGTTGTTCTACCGCCTGGAAGCAGTAGCAATGTTATTCCCGATGATGCAACAGCGAGGACAACTTTGCCCTGTGCTCGCAATCCTGTTATAATTGTTCTCCACAGATACGTTTTTCCAGTGCCTCAACTTCCGTATACAAAAATAGTCCTCCCTTCCCCTGTTCAATTGATTTGTTTACAGTTTCAAATATCTCCTTCTGTGCTGAATTCATTCCCTTCTTTAGCTTCTTGTGCTGCTTTTTCAGTTTTTCGGTATGATAATCGAGTTCTTCCTCTAGCAACTTGTTGCGCTTTCTTCTCTCTTTCATTAGTTTTGGGAAAGGAATGGTTGAAAATTCTGCAAGGGACCTGTCGTTTCTCTTCATCAGTTCCTCAATAATCCAAGAGAGTCATGTTTTTCAATTCATCCTCGTCGAGTTCTAGACGGTGATTTCCGCTTATCCTTCTCTCTCGGTACTCAATGTCTTCACAAAGCAATTTCCAGTTCTCTTCCCAAAGTCTTTTAGGATCGGTCACCTCACAAAAGATTAGCATCATCACAAACAACTCGCGTTGCATATTTCCCGTACTATAGTTAAATTGTTCTTTAATAGCGTCATGCCACTCGCTGTCATCACTGAGCAGTCCTAGAGCCATACATGTTTCTCTGTATGTATCATAAGTAATTCCGCCAACCGTTCTTATCTCCCGAAAACTGCGAGCACCTTTAACCACGTTCAACAGAATGCGAAGGAAATATCTCTCTCCAGAAGTGGGGTGAGCGTTGTATAGTCGACCAACTGTGTTGCCCCTCAGTCTTTCCTTCAATTCCTTTGCTTTCTTGTCCCATACAAAGCCAGTTGGAAAATCTGCATATGTGAAAGCTCTTGCTTTTCGACTCGTTCTGTTTGCCTCAAACCACATCAGAAACTTGGTCTTGTTTACACCAGGCCATGCCAGGACTTCTTCTATATCATCATCATCGTTGAAAATTACTTGCTGCTCACCCTCCAAGTGATAAGGTAATCTTTCAACAGATGGATCTCGAAACTGAATATCAAAATCAAATATCCTCCAGCAAGCTTCTGCCTCCGACAAATAACGACATTCCAAGTAGTTACTTATTTCGTCAATAACCTTTTGTTCTTGCTTTGTCTCATTGGTATCTCCTGTATCTTTCTCAAGAATAATTGTCGCCATGTCTTTACCTTTGTGAATGTACTTGAATAAGTATTTGACCAATTCTCCTCTCGAATTACACACTTCAACGTTTATGTGTGCATCGAACATGACTATCAAATACCTATTGTATGGAACAACCCATGTATTATCCAGGTCATGGCCGTTCTTGTTAGTTACACGCTTATTTTTGCGCCTTCGGTAAACTGGATACCCGTATTTGTCCACAGCGGTTTCTTTGCTGAAATGCTTCGGATAGTCTTTAGTGCATCTACCGCCGCTCATGCATTGGGAACTTTTATTTAGTTTTCGGCACGGTCCATGCAACATATGCCCGACAACGGCTTTGTATCCTTCGGGGTCTTTTTTCTCGTCAGGTAGTTCCGCAGATATTATGTGATTGATCTCCGAAGGAGTTTCTGGCTTGTACTCCTTCTCGAGGAATAACAGGATGTGAGCATGCGGTAGGCCTCGTTTCTGGAACTCAATAGTATAAATAGCTGCAAAAGCAAAATCACGTAAGGAAACCAGCCATAATCATTTTCAAATCATTTTAAAAATATTTCATAAACAAATATCTCACCTCCTTTTACTTTTCCGAAATGCTTCTTGGTACGCAATACTTCCATTAAATGTTTCAGTTTCAGTCTAAAGTCTCTAGCGACAATATCTGGCATGTCTTCTGCACGCTGACCTGGTATTTGGTCCAAAGCTTCTACTATCTCCTGCCATTTTGGGTTGCACGTACGTGAAGGTGATGAATAAATCAGGCACACTGATATTTCTGCATATTGCAATCGCATCCTGGTAATGCTGCATCATATATCGTGGACCACCTGTGTACGACGATGGCAGAACGATTCTTTTGCCCTTCTTGATAGATGTATCTCCCTTCAATAATGCATCCAGCAGCCCCTTGTGCAAATCTGCCCTTATTTTGTCCTGGTTGTTTCTAACCCATTTCATCCTGCATTCTTCAATACTCGCGTATGCATCTACACAGTACTGCTGAAACAACCGGCCTCCACAAATCAGAGTATGTGATTGGCCAATTCTTTGTTGTATCTGGTACGCATAATATTCCCGAAGTGTTACTTCTTGCCTCTTAAGAATGTTTCCATCTTTATTTCTCTTCACATTTCTGTATGGTATACCCCGAGCGTACCCATCTTCTCTGTATGGAAATAAGAGAGGAAATTGCATTGGCGTGTAACATGGATGTATTTCCTTAATTCTTTGATAACCTTCTTCTTTGTGCTCAACTATAATATCCTTGTGAACTTGTTCATCCGTAGGTGTTTCCACAATCAGGCCAGCAACTTCGGAACAGGTTGGCAGGCTGTATTGTCTCATATCTCTGCTGCGATGACTAATGATTCGCATTCGCAGTGCAACAGCAGGTTCTTCCTTTATCCTATCCCTAGCCATTCTGAAATTTCTTGTGTATACATTGTGCTTATTCAACATCTTTATTAGATTTTGAATGATATCCACATCCAAAGGATCTTTAATTTTTGTAGGAGGAACCACCGGATCGTTCGTTTTTGCTTCTGTTTTGTCCGAATCCACAACACTTGGAGGTTTAAAGAAAATATCCTTCCTTCTCTGAGCTTCCTCTGCCATATTTGTATCATATATGTAAAGCTGCGAAAAACCTGGTTTATTATCCTCAACAGGTAGAAGTGATCCAATTTTATGATGATTTTGGCCTTGTATTACATACGACCACGGTCCACCCTTCTTGCCACTATAATCTTTGAATTTTGCTCCTGATGAAGTAAAAGCGAACATAGAGTTGTAGACTCTTATATTTCTCCTGAACTCGCTTGACCGCTGTCCTCCGTTGTAATCTAGTAACTCAGCTAGATAACGCGGGCATGCAGGTCTCTGTGGTAGCTTGACATTTCCTTTTGAGCAGCAAATACTAAACGAATATTCACTGACCCTCTGGGATTTCTTTGATCTCTCCTGTGGCCATACCGATGCACTACAAAATCTGCACGTATGTGTTGGGCCTCCTAGTTCTGATTTCTTTATATTTAATGATGTAATGCAAACAGGTAACCAATATTAATTGAATATTTTGAGGTTTATGAGTATAAAATACTTTAACATTCATACACCCAGTTACATTAGAAGTCATACTTATTTGATGTTCGTCGTCGGCAATGTCAACAGTGTCATCCTCACTCGAGCTGCCATCGGTAGATGAATCAGGTGGTATTTCATCATCAGATGCACATAGGGTGTCTTCTGCTTCAACCGGAGGTGGGATAGGTGTCTCTGGCAGGCGTTTCTGAGCTAGTTTTGTTCTGCGTGCTCTTCTCCTGTCTGCAGCAGCTTGCCAAGGACCTGTATGCACTGATAACAAATACACAGAAACTCTCAGGCATGTAACTTATGATTGGTATAAATCTAAATAAAACAACTATAATGCATATTTTTATGTAGAATTTGGCATGATATCATATGGCAGGATATGGCAGCATAAGTTTAGATATTCATTATGAATGCAAACCATAACAACATGTGAAAAGTATTAGCCTGAATCACAACAATCAAAGGGTATGTATTTTACACAATGCAGAGTTACCTATATCTTCTTGTTGATCATCTGTTTGTATATCAGCTTGATGTACTGTGGATGCAATACTCCTACCACGTGAGGCTAATTGCCTTCTTACCATACGATTAAGAGTTGCATGTTGCCAGACAATAATCGGTGGTTGTTCTACGGTGGTTTTTCGTTTTCGACCTCTACCAACATTCACCATTATGCAGGTTCTGCTAACCGAATCTCTATTTTTGTTTTTCTTAGCTTTGATATAAAGTATAAGCTGATGAGTTCAGATCTGGTTAGTTTAGATTATTATTTTTATAACTAAGACTATGCATAATTGTCCTCTGATTTTATGGGATTTTGTTGCGTAACATATATATGTCCATCTAAAATTAAATAAAGTATGTAACTGACTCCACGTGTTATAGTCGTCAGGTATTAATTTATCTTATCAAATCTTGAATTGAAATCGAAATTCATATGTAATCTAATTGTTCCGGAAAGAGCTACTGGCTGTGCAGTACAGAAGAAATAAATGGATGACTAATGCTAAATTTTAACTATCAATGGGCGATATAGGTGCGTTCCAAGCAATCATTCCTTTTAACTATCAATGGGCGATATAGCTAAATTTTAAATGGATGACTAATGCTAAATGGGCGCGTTCCAAGCAATCATTCCTTGAATAGTCGGATACCATGAATACTGACTCTGATGAAATAAATGGATGACTAATGCTATAGGGTTTAACTTCCACAAATGATTGCGCGTTCCAAGCAATCATTCCCTGTTACCACTACACCATATATGGCATAATGCAACAAAAATTAGCAACGGCAATGTAGCAGTTGCGACATCGCAACTGTATTTAGTATGTTGCTAAATTTTAGCAACGACGAGCTTGATGTTTCTAGCTACGCAACTGTTGGTCTTATGTTGCTACTTGGCAACAGCAGGGTTTTAAGTGTGTGAACCGCGTGCGTGCACGGTAACACTTTATGTTATTTTCACACCCCACCATTAGGTTTATGTTTTAGCCTTGGGGTTTATTCAGCCCCATAAGAGTTGTCGGGTTAAACTCTCTATCTAGCTTCCTTTCATTTCATTCTATCGTCTTTTTTCCTTATAACTTTTCTTCTCTGCTGCTGCGAAAAAAATAGGTTCAGTCGAAGTAGCGGTTTTGCTGGTTCGAGAAAAGAAGAGAAGAGAAATACAATTAACTATCGTGTAAGTTTGATGTTTTTGCTCCTTCGGTTTGTTAGGTTTTTTTAAGTTAGGGTTTTTAAAGTTAGGGTTCTTAAAGTTTGGGTTTTTATTCCTTTTGTATGTTATTAGGTTTAATTTCTATAGATCGATGGTTTCTTGTTTTTGTGTAGGTACTGCTGCTGTTATTATCTGCTTCAATTGCTATCATCTGTTGCTCTGCAGCTGTTGGAAGAAATTAGGTTTAAGTGAGTATGAAACTGAAAATCAAATTAGGTTGTGTATTGATTTGTCTGATGGTTTTATGAATCTAAAATTAGTTTGGGTATTTGGCTAATTTTGATTTGTCATATGGTTTCTCTAATATACCCTAGTATTTGGCTAATTTTGATTTGTCAGATGGTTCTAATATACCCTAACCCTAGTTTGATTTTGAATTTTTTGTTTGAATTAATGATTGGGTTTTTTGTTATTTGGTTTGTTTGTGTGTTTCTTGCTTGATTTATAGTGTATGAAGGTATCCCACTGCCATATGACAACTGAGAAATGTTTTGTAAGAGTTTTTTTTTTGTGTATGTGCTTGTGTGTGTGTTTTGATCAAGTTTTATCTGCATAATGGATCTACTTGTTGCTGTGTATCTTTCAGTTTAAAGAAGAGAAAGTGTAGCACTGAAAATTATAATTATCAAGAGCGTCTTTTGCGAGTCATACGTTTATTATCGCAGGTGGACCCTTATTGATTATTTTTTCTAGTTGTTTTTGGTCTTTTTGTCCTTATATTATCCTGGGTCTCTTTTCTGTGGACTCTACTCGGTGAAGCTTTCTGCTTGTTCTGTTAATCTTTGTATCCTGATATTATCTCTTAACTATGGCAGATGGTTGAACTTATGGTGAAGGCAGCTATGTATCCTTATATTTTGCTAACTTGGTTTTGTTTGGTTGTGAGACGTTATGTTGATTCATTTTATTTTATACATCTCTAAAAGGTTGAAATTTTGGGCCACTTGATACATTTTGTCAGGTTTTCCTTATGGGGAAAAATCAGTGTGACAGTAAACCAAGCTTAACCTAAAACTCAACCAAACTTTATGGTTTACATTTTCACAATTAGAACTTCTCAACCTCATGGGATTTCAACTGTTTTTTATTCAAAAAGTGTTAGATTTTCAGTGTTTCGAGGAATTACAAACAGTATTCCTTAACAGTTTTACAGTGAGATATCATCCTTACTTGCTGGACCAGAACCCGCAGGCGACCAAATAATGGCCAAAATCGTCACAAAGAATCCCATGAAAAAAGACCGAGCAAGTAAGTACAATACCCAATCTTCATAGCTGATGTATTTATTGTCGATATGTCAGAGAGCATGGTTTATTGTCAGATGTTTGTGCAAGGCGTTAAGCTCAGAGGAATTCATGGAACACTCTGGGCAGCAAAATTGAAGACCGATAGCATGGAATCAGAGCTAGAAAAATGAGAAGTTAGGACAAGTGGAGGAAGTAGTGAACTTTGCGCTTAGATAAGGTATATCTATTTCACCTTATGCTAGTTTGGACAATGTAATATTAGGTTTGAATTTCTTTGTTATTCAGTAGTCTGCTAATAAGTATATGCAATAGTGGTTTCTTTTGGATTTCTGTCAGTTTCATATTCCCCTGCACTTGGTATAAGGAGTAATCTGCTAATACATTTGTGTTATGTTAAATGTGTTATGTTAGGTATTGCTGGAAATTTTGTCTTTGATGGTGTTAGAGGGTGGCGTTATATGTTTGTGTTCAGCGCTCCTGTAGCAGTCTTAATGGGATTAGGTATGTGGGGCTT
This sequence comes from Papaver nudicaule, assembly GCA_023529015.1. Taxonomy (NCBI): domain Eukaryota; kingdom Viridiplantae; phylum Streptophyta; class Magnoliopsida; order Ranunculales; family Papaveraceae; genus Papaver; species Papaver nudicaule. The sequence continues at coordinate 11,920 of JAJJMA010033374.1, forward strand.
GCCTGAATCTCCCTGCTGGTTGCCTCTCAGAGCAGTTCAGGGTAGAGCATTGCAGGACTAAGCAAATTGGCGGAGGTTTAATCCTTTTTCTGCAGGTATCTCTTATTCTAATGTGTTATGTGCATAACTTCTATTGTTATTAAATTAGTCTTTCCCGTCTATTTCTTGGATCTTTCTTACTCCTATCTGAATAAGTCTTTTGTAACCACTGCAGATAACAGAGCACCCAAGTGTTTTGTACTACACAGGTTCCATTCTTCAGGTACATTGCTTCATAGCTCTAAAAGAATTTCCTTAATGTTAAGAGAATGTTAGTTAAAAGAAGCTAGCTGGAAAAGAAGCTATTAGGAGTAAAGAATCAGTATTAGGCTCGAGAGTATAGCATAATTGTGAGTACCCTCTTCTTTCATCAGTTATTATGCGGAATTGTTTCTCTTTTTGGAGGTTGCTGTTTTGAAACAACCATGTAGGCTTAGTATTGTCTAAAACAATATGGTTTGATTTCAAACTCTCTTGAGAGAGAGGAACCATCGTGTAGAACGGTGGATTCCTACCGACCTCCCAATAGGGAGGTCATGGGTTCGAACCCGGGACGAATCAAAAAAAAAAAAAAAAAACTCTCTTGAGAGAGCCTTAGTACCTTTGAACTGATTACAGTGTTTATCGACCTGCGCAGTAATTGTTCGTCCAACACTTTGCCCAGGGAAACATTACTAGATGATGTACGTGTTACTTGATACATGATGAAGGTGATAGTGCAACAATTTGTTCAACTAATATAAGTTGTATTTCTTTCATTTTTCTCCAGCCACTAATACTGCCATTAAAATGTATAGTTCATTTCTGTCATAAACGTTTGTAAAATTCTCTACATTGGAGAGTAAGAATTAATGTGTATGCATGAATTTGTAAGGACAGTACAAGTAAGAATAAGAATTGTTGTAGGTAATTCTGCGTGGCTCAGGGAAATAATATTTGTTGGGGAATCACTGTTTTGACCAGGTCAAGCAAGACTGACCTTTGTCTGACCAAGTCAAAGACTGACTAGGTCAAAGTCAAGGTCGGTCTTCTTTGACCTGGTTATTTTTTTTGACTTTTGGTAAAAATTAGCAACAGTTTGAGAACTGTTGCGAGCAAAAATCTAGCAACGTCATCCCAGCCGTTGCCAAACTGTTGCTACTCGAATTAAGCAACGGCAACATTACCGTTGCTAAATTTAGAAACACCGTGTTTAGCAACGGCTCGCTGGTGTTGCGAGTCCACTACGCAACTGAAACTGGCTGTTGCATCCAGCCAAATATGGTGTAGTGTACACTAACTCGTACATATGGTAGTCTTAATTTGGGTGGGAATGGTTGGTTTGTGGGAATGGTTGGTTTGTATGTGTTATGAAGGATCTAACGGACTGCCGGGCCTACTCAGAGCCCAACCACTTGTCGATAAATCGAGTATACGATAACTTAGCTCGAACCCATTGCTTACATCTTTGGATTAGCATGATTGATAATAATACTAGCACGAATATAACGGATACGATAATAGACAATCAACACACGACACAAAGATATTACGTGGTTCACCTACACCTTTGTAGGTTACGTCCACGGCCAAAACCACCCCGAGGATCTTCATTATGATAACAAGCTATTACATCTACACTTCATATAATCAACTAGTTATATAACCCACTAGCGATAAACGACTTGGAAACAATAAGACATATTACGAAGATTTACCTCTTCCTTTGTTCTTCTTCTTCCATAGATCTCCACTACCATGGCTGCTTTGACTTTAGACAAGAGCCATGAAGAACATCATGAACTTCTAGTTTCTCCAACATGATGAACCCTAGAAAACCCTAGATTTCTCCCATACCCGCTCTCTCTACAAGTCTCTCTTCTCACATAGATTTTGCCCCATCACCCACCATCATAGGACACAATGGTTGTGACCCTCTCACCCCTTTAGGGAGGGTTGAGCGGTTGTCTAACTTCACCATATAAGACTCTCTTATATAGGAGTCACATCCTTGCTCCCCAAGTCTTAGAGAACTCCTAAACATAGACTCTTAACTTAATTAGGAAACCCTAAACTTGGAAAACACTTAAACAAACCGTCATACAAGTTTCCTTATCCAAGTAAACCTTGTATTCCTTTTATTCCCGCAACTGCCATTCAGCCACGCTTTCAGACAGATTAGACCACGCTTTCTGCGTCCAAACTGTGACCTAAAGTCCAAATCTCAGCCTTGTTGTATTGTTTACGGAACAAAATCCCAACAAGATAATCTATTATCTCAATCTGGTGTCTATATGAATCCGAACACCAACATCTCGCAACTTAAGAAAGCAAAAACATTTTAATCTGGTGTGCACTGCTTATTACTTCAACTCATTATATATTCAGAAGAAACTGAGGAAGGAATTTTGACTGAGAACAAAGAACAATCTCCGAAACTCTCTTAATAATGTTTCACAAAATCCATCTAAAAATGACAGGGAAAAAACTAATGACCTTTAACAAAATGTAGGCCACTCACAAAAGCTAGAAAATGAATTTTGTTCTGACAGAAATTCAAAATGCAAAGACTATTAGGGGCTTTTTAATCAGAATCCATCTCCCAGCTCTCTCCCATGTCGATTCCACAGATGATCTCTTTTGCATTAGAATCCTTCTGAGGCATAATGAGTTCAAGTCAGTAAGTTTACTCAACGTTAGAGTTAGAAAGTGTTTAATTCAATGAGACTGCTCACATCTTTATTACTTACCTTTTCTAATCGCAGTTTTTTTCGAGCTTTAAGAGGTGTTAGTGGCTCCTGAGAGTGCAGCATTTTTTCGACAACCTTTGACGGAGTAAGTGGTCCATCAAGATAATATTTGATGTCTCGGTCACTTTTTTCAGGTACAGGTTGAACAATCATCTTGTTAGTCTTCGGTGTCTTTTCCCTTGCCCAGAACTTCTCAATCAGTTGTTCCAGCTCATATTTGTTTTCTAATTCATGGTTGATTGGATAGACATTTCTCACATACATTGTCCGGGTAGCTTCCTGCAAAATAATTTCTAGTTCGAACACGAATTGACGGTTGTCCAGAGACCTTAGAACATGAACCTTATCTGACAGAATTTCCTATTTCAAAAAAAAAAATCATGAGTTCAATGCCGATTTAGGTTAGGTAAAAACACCAAATACCAAGAATTACAATTTTATACCTCGCCAGCCAACCATGTCGATCTCATTAGTTCTGAAAGCTCATAAACTTTCTTGCTGTTGTCAAAAAGAGCAGCAGCGGTGTCTCCCACAACAGTCACATTTGCAGATCCATAGCCTTCATCATTAAACACATCAAGTTCCAATTGAAGCCTGAATTAGCATAACATCAGTCAGTTAAGTAGTTAGGCACCAATTGTTTAATTATTGTACAGATTTCAAACCGCCTCTAACCTTGGCTCCAAAGTTGGTTGTTTGCAAGTACATCTGGTACAAAACCATCCTTTCATGTCACCGTGCGCAGGAAAGCACTTAGAACACGTAAGGTAATACCATTTTGTTTCCGTTACAACCCCCTTGATCGTTCCCTTACATGTAATGGTCATACCCCAATATTAAGATAGTAAGTTAGTCTACAACTCGAAGCCGCTGTAAAGTAAAATAGGAGTAAATAACATAAACACTACATCTTACCAAATTCTCTGGAAGCGCTGTCAAGCTATCCGCTTCTCCAAAACTCATTCTGTTGAAAATCAGAGCTTTCTCGATTGGCTTTTGGAAAATATTTATAGTCTTGATGCCAAAGATTTGTAATTTTTTCCCGTAACTACACATATGGCTTGACAATTAGTTTTGCATTTTAAACCCGTATAAATGCAGTTGAACAACTCATGTGACAAACATAGTGCATTACTTGCCTCTCTTTCAGAGTTTGAACCTCAGGTACACCCAAATCTACATACACCTTAGTTGCATCCGTCGAGGAAAGACAATAAGTTCCTGAAATTGCATTATAAGTTAGTGTAGTGTTTATGGGTTGTCTACTAAGTTTGTTTTCAATATGAAGTACATTCATGTAACCAAAACAACCTTGATGCATTTCCACATAGACAGCAGTGATTATTAACACTACAGTTTTTCTCTTGCCAACATAGAAACTACTCTTAAGGTTCCGGGCATTATCTCCCCAAAGAGTTACTCTTCTATGCCACACAAATTATCTGGAAATGGTGATTTCCCTCTTCACATCCTTTTGACCAACTCCGGTTATCACAGTTGTGAGTTCTGATATTCCGACCAACACACCAATAACATATGTTCATCAAAAATCAAATACGAATATCAAAGCTTCAAACTATAACC
>JAJJMA010033380.1:0-13557 GCA_023529015.1 Papaver nudicaule
ATGTAGTTGGTAAAATCCCCATACTGGTGATTTTACCAATACACCCCTATCTTAAGACCATAAACACATTATAACATACATACTTAAAGTAAAGCTCAACCAACAAACATAACAGCACTTAAGTATAACATGAACAGAACTAAGGATTGAACAACAAGTATAACACAACTGATGTATAAGCAAATAACCCTCAAACATAGATTATCATTCATAAATCCTTGCATCTCACCTTGCTAAGGATGAACACTCACAGATGACCACAAGATCTCGCTAACAGCTTGGGCTATGGAGAGTTAGAAGGTATCTTCCTCTCACTAAACCAAGTCCCAGCAATCACTTTTCCAACCCCTTCACAAGTGGGCGTACACTGCCTTATATAGGCGTTTACAAGTAATGGAATACAGCTAATAAGTACAAACTATTCTGACACTATTTGTCTTCTTTCTCACCGCCTTACCGCCGAGTCTCTTCAACTTCTCAGCGCCCTTATCTTTACAACTTCAGCGCCCTTCCCATATGTGGGATAAGATCGATGACTCAGATTCCACTGAGTCAATCATTCAACTCTGCCAATCCGACCGTTCTGTCCAGCATTAAATGCTCAACCAATTTATTCAGCTTTTGTCGGGACTTTACCGCTGATGTAGTTCTGTGATATTCCGCTATTCCAAACTCTTCTTCAGCGCCATTCCGCTGTGAACAATTGCTGCTGATTGATACCGCTGTCACCATACTTCCTTTCTCATGGGTGCCCTTCTTAGTACAAATCTTTCCTTAAGTTCTTACTAATTGGCGTATGGCATTTTCTACACCTACATTTTGCCTCTTTCATCTTTAGAGACTTTAGTTGCTGAAGATGAAATTCCCTTACCGCTGAAAATGCCAGCGCATTCCTTCTGACAGTACTTTCCTCCACGTGCAGCTGCATGCCGTAAATATCTGTGCTACTTTATGACTTGCAACCGGTTGAGCCCGTTGAGATCCCCTTCCATATAAATACTTCTTCTCCTTCTCTTTCTTTCATTTTCCTTCTCAAAGTTTCTCTGTCTTCTTTCTTCTCCGAAAACCCTAAATCAAAACCCTAACCACCGAAAACCGCCGCTGCTTAGCCGGAAACTTCCCCTTTCAGCCTCTTTTTCCACTCCTTTTTAGTGTAAAACCTCTTTTAGGCTACTGTTCTTCAATTTCTTCCATTAAGATTTACTTTTTACCTGCCTTTTCCCACTCCGATGATTCTCTATCTCTGCAACCTCCATTTCCGATCAATCTTCATCTTTTCCGACTGTCTAATGGCTTCAACCGACTCCTCCTATGATCAAGAACAAGAGCTTCAGCAGCAAGGGTCTAACCGTGAAGACGCCGAGTCGTCTTCACACTCTCAAAACCAAGAATCTGATGATGAAGAATCTTCTGATGTGGGCGGTAAGCCTTCTTGGGGTGATGACTGGGAAGAGTACTGCACCAAAGATCATGAAACTACTCCAGCGCTTAGTATTTCTCCTCTTGCCGGCATTACTATGTGCTCTGAGAAGCTCCTCCTACATCATATCCGCCAAGATGGTCAGGATGAAAAGCACTTAGTTATATCCATGGGTCAAATCAGGGCTGGATATCAATTCCCTCTCTATGATCCTGCCAATCCTCTTCTCCTTCGGCTGCTGAAGCGCATAAACAAGCATCCTGCTCAACTATCTGGTAATTCTATTCGTATTCTTTATGAATGGGTTGCCCGCAGTAACGACTATACACTCTATCCTAAGATTACTAGGAATCCTTTTTTCGCCGCTAAGGAATTGTATACCGTTGAAAACTTTATTGATCAATACCAAGTAAAGCCTAGCCTTAGAGCCGGCGAGCCTTGGTTATACCGCATTGAGTCAAGGAGAGGTTCAGACAACTCCAAAAAATTCTTAAGGGACGTTGACAGGGAATCTTCTACTACTGGGAATCCCACAGTCCGTCATAAATCTGAAAACCGCTGGGGCGAAATTCCTTGTCAAGTTGAAGGCCCTTGGCTCAAAGGTTTTAAAGATGAGAACAAAACTATTCCTCGTGAAGAGTTTCTCCCTGAGAATTCAGACTTAGCCAATCATAATTTCTGGTCCGTCCGCTGGGATGAAGAGAACCAGTATCTAAAAAAGGATGGAGAATTTGTTGTTGGTGACAAAAGGAAATGGGTTAAGAAACCCGAATTTTGCAAACCGCCTACTGTGAAAGAAAAAGGCACCAAGAGGAAAGGAAAAGCTGGGGACGCTGTTGAGGTAACAAACACTTTTCTATTGCTTTTGAAATATATGTATATATTTGCCTCTGTTTGTTAGCTTAACTGCTGACAATGATTTTTCTTTCCTCAGCAACCCAAGAAGAAATCCAAGCCAGAGACATCTGTCAGCGCAGCAGATCGTGTTAAAGGCCTTGTTAGTGCACTCCCTGGTATGAATACCGCTGGGTCCAAGAAAAATGACAGCGTCAAATCTACTGCTGGTGGATCCAAAAAGAATGATAACATCAAGTCTGCCACTACTGCAAAGAAAGATGGCGCTCTTTCCAAAAAGAAAGACAGCGGGTCTTCCCAGAAAAAGGATGGAGATTCTTTTAAGAATAAGGATGGCGACTCCTCCAAGAATAAAGGTAATGATACTACTGAACAGAAGGACAACGGTTCTTCAAAGAACAATGAAAAGTTACCAAAGGTCAAAAAGTCTCATGCTTCCAAGAAGGGTAATCAGACCAACAATCCTAACGTCGTCAACGACCCTATTTCTGGAGAGCAGTCTGTGAAGTCTATTGGTGAGCATCATACTGATGAAGTGTTTGAAGAAACCCCTGTAACTCCACCGGTTACTACTTCAGCGACTGCAACCACTGGACAAGGTACCGCCGAGATGAATGTGGATACTGCTGGCGAGAATACCGTTGAGATGCCAACTCCTGAGCAATCCAACAATTTGATTGAGCCTGCCTATTCCTCAGCTGCTAACAACGTTGTCTCATCTCTTCGTCACCTTCTTTCTTTGAGCACTCTGCCTTGCACTTCCGCTGGCGATAATTCCACAGAGATTCAATTACCGCCCAACAAGTTAGCTGGTTCTTTTGTTACTTTATTGGATCAAGACCAAGGAGGCTCTAACACTCTCTATTTAGAAGCAATGAGCAAACTGAGTGAACCTGGGTTGGCGCTGAGACCTACTGAACTTACTACCGCTGTCTCCCAATTATCTCCTTATGAACAACTCTGTGGCGCCGTCATGGTATATATTATTGCCTCAGCCTCGCCCTTATACCTTTATTCTAGATTTCACTTGTAGCTAATCTTCTTTATTCTGCAGGATTTTCAGCGCAATGTTGGCAGTATCGAACTGAATGCGCAGCTAAGGCAAGAAGTTGACAATCTGCGCCAAGCAAAGGCCACAGTTGATCAAACGAGTGCTTCCTTGAAACACCAATTAGCTGTAGAAAAGAAGGAGAGCTATCGCCAGCGCATCAATTTCGAACAAGAGAAAAAGAAGCTAGAAGAACTCAAAGGTTAGTAATTGTTTTCCATCTTTTACACAATAATTTTTCATTCTGTTTCCCTTTTTCCCAACGTCTAGTCTCTTTCCCTTATAAGGTCGCCGACAAAATCCTGATAGCCGATTACAGCGGGCTGAAACTGAGATTGGTAAGTTGACTAGTGCTAACACTAAGCAACGTAATATGTTGCATACTTTGGGCCAAGATGTTAAATGGTACCGCCAAGAATTGCGTAAAGTCACTGATCTTAACGTAAATCTTGATCATCTGCTCAAAGTTTCTGAAGCGGATGTGGCATGGAAAAAGAGTGAGCTAGACAACGCCTCCCGCTTAGCTGAATTGGAACGTAAAGCCAAGGATAAAATGATTGTGGAGCATATGAAGTTAACCTCTCAATTGAAGGATAAGGAAGCCACCATTTCTCGTTTATCTTCTACATTGATTTGTCGTACCGCTGAAAGGGATACCGCCAGAAGTGAAATTCAACACCACAAGGATTTCGCCCAAATTCATGGGAATCGTGCTAGAGCGCTGAATGAAGAGAATACCATACTTAAACTCAGAATTAAGCAAGCTGTTGGCCCTTGTTCTGATCAAGAAGTTCTGATTAAACTTGATGAAATAAGTACTGCTAAAAGGGGTATCCAAGAGTATGTTAGCGGTCTAGAAGGTAGTTCCTTAGGATTTAATTTTCCCATGTAATTCTCAGTTTACTTCTGCCTCAGCGCTAACACTACGTTTCTCCTAATTTCAGAGAAGTACAAGCAATTGAAATCCCAGCTAGAGGAGCAGACCACCACCTTGAAAGAACACAGCGGATGTACCGCCAAGATTGCTGAGTTGGAGGGTCAAGTGAAAGATCATCAAGCGTGCGGGGACAAACTGCATGCGCTCGAAACTAACTATATGCAATGTACTGGTAAGATTACCAACTTGGAGAATGATGTTAAAGCTCTCCAGGATTACAAGATGAAGTTTGATGATGAAGCGTCTAAGTCTGCTAAGCTTCAACGTATGCAAGATGTCCTTAAATCTGAGCTGAATGTTACCAAGAAGTCTGTTCAGACCTTAGAAGAGGAACGTGCTTCTGATGTTAGAATGGCTGGTTTCTATGCTATCCAGATGTACTTGGCACAGTTCTGCCCAGATCATGATTTGGATATTCCAGATGATTATGCTCCTGGTCGCAATCCACCTGTCATGGAAAATACTCCTGGTGCCGTTGATGATGAAGGTGACGCTGAAGATGCTATTCATATACAAATCGGTTCAGATTCTGAAGAGGAAACTGAAGAAGAAGAAGAAATTGGTGAAGAAGAAGACATCGAAGGTGACAGAGACTTGCAGCCAAAGAGTCATGGTTCTTATCAAGACAGCGGAAAGGACACTGATGCTAATGATGGCAACCAGGATTCTTCTAAGGATCTCCATCAAGTCGTCAACGAGTTGTATCAAGATAAGGGTATAATTCCCACTGATGCTGGAAAAGAAGACAATGACACTTCTGTTAAGGATCCCAACATGGCTGTAGATAATCCTTGAAGTCTCCCAAAGTACAAGTCTTGATTAATGTTTCATCTTTTAGCCATCAAGTGTAATTTGAATAGCTAGTTTACTTAGCTTTCTTTGTTTCAATCATGAGATATGTTTATATCTCCACTTTTTTGTGAAAGAACTCTGGTAGACATTAGTCTACCTTTTTCATTCTGTTATATATAATTTTTTGCTTGCTTCCGCCGGTATAATCGAATCCATTTTAGTTTAGTGATGAACTGACAGCATTCATTCTGGCCACATCGCCCCCATTTTCGTTATACATTGTTACTTGTGCCCGTCGGCGATCTATTATAAGTGGTTGGTTAACCATGAGCCGTCCCTACTGGGAGTTCTCCTGGAGTTTTATATTTTTCTGCCATCACTTACAGATCAACAAGTAACGCGTCAGGCATTTTAATGCGCTAGTAGGCAGAACTACTCTTAGTCAGACATCTAAAATTCTTCGATATACACCGGCGTATGATTCTCATGGCAATTTTGCCTCAATATATGGCTTTTGAGCCTTGTAAATTTCATGGCAATTATGCCTCAGCGGACGGCTATTTAGCCTTGTTAAATTATTTTGGCAAATTTGCCTCAACGTATGGCTATTGAGCCTTGCAAAATTGTTTTGGCAAATTTGCCTCAGCGTATGGCTATTGAGCCTTGTAAAATTGTTTTGGCAAATTTGCCTCAGCGTATGGCTATTGAGCCTTGTAAAATTATTTTAGCAAATTTGCCTCAGCGTATTTTCTGCCGTATGTGAAAAGTAATGACTCAATAATTTGTTAACGGGGTTCAGCGCATAAAGCAAACCTACATCCCCGGATCTTATTTACTGCAGATTACAAAAATAAGATTTCTTGGGTATTATGCCCGCCCAAGACTTCGGATTTTTACAGGTATCCTTATGGATAGAATCTCTTGATAAACCTGGCATTCCATGGATGCTCAAGTTCTTTTCCATGCTCATCAACTAACACATAAGCTCCACTACCCGCTACACGCTTGATGACATAAGGGCCTTCCCAAGTAGGTTCCATCTTTTTACATCCTTTTTACTTCTGATACGGCGGTATCTCTCTTAATACAAGGTCACCAGGCTGATAGTCTCTTTTTACTACACGCTTATTGTACTCCCTGGCTAGACGGCGGTGGTAATTCTCCATATGAGTCATAGCGATAAGCCGCTGCTCTTCCAAGTCATCTAGTTTCGCCAAGATTAAGTCTGTATTGAGGTTCTTCTCCCAAGCCTCGTGTTTTGTTGTTGGCAACATAACTTCTGATGGAAGTACTGCCTCAGCACCAAATGTGAGTAAGAAAGGAGATGCCCCAGTTGCTTCTCTAATTGTAGTTCTGTAAGACCATAAGACGTTGTGGAGATGCTCACACCATGCTTTCTTGTGCCCCTCAACTCGCTTTTTTAACCCCATTCCTATTGTTTTATTGGTGGCCTCCGCCTGCCCGTTGCTTTGAGGATAGATAGGAGTGGATTTTCCCAGTTTAACGCCATATGTTGCTAGCAGGTTTTCAATGTTCTCGCCGACCAACTCTTTCCCATTATCAGTGCAAATTTCCGCTGGGACACCAAAACGACAGAATATATTTTCCCATATGAATGTAAATACTTCTTTTCCCGTTCTTTGTCTGAGCGCTTTAGCTTCACACCATTTGGTAAAATAATCTGTTGCCACAATAATATATTTGCGCTGACCCGACCCTGGTGTCAGCGGTCCAATGATGTCAATCCCCCACTTGGCAAAGGGCCAAGGGCTTAGTACTGAATTTAATGAGACTGATGGCGCTTTTATTCTGTTTGCATACAGCTGACAATTCCTACATCGCTTAGCATACTCCGCAGAATCACCATTCATCCAAGGCCAGTAATAACCTTGCATTTTTACTTTTAGAGCCAACGCTCTTTGTCCGTTGTGATTTCCACAGTCTCCTTCGTGAATTTCCTTCAACAGCTTCTTTCCTTCATCTCTTGATACACATCGTAGTAGTGGCCCAGCAAATGATCTTCTGTATAGGACGCCGTCTCTTAGCTCATAATTTCTTGACCTGCTGATAACCTTGTGTGCTAAAAGTTTGTTTCCGGGAGTGGTGAGATGCTCCAAGTAGTATCTGATAGGAACTCTCCAGTCTGTTTCCGCTGACTCTTCAATGTCTACCGCTAAGACTTCCTGTTGCCTTCTTCCTTCTATTGATGACATCTTTAATCTTTCAATTGCGATTGCCGGCACCTCTGGATCCGCCATCATTGAAGAAATAAATGCTAGTGCATCAGCATGTCTGTTATCATTTCTACATATATGCCGAAATTCGAGACCAGTAATCTTGTCAGCGTATTCTCTAGCCAATTGTAAATATTGTTTTAGTGAGCTATCATGTGCTTCATATTTGCCCAAGATCTGTCGAATGACCAGTTGAGAATCACTAGTCAGACGAATGTTGCTGATGTCCATCTCGATTATAAGCCTCATAGCGTGTATTACCGCTTCGTACTCTGCCTCATTGTTTGTAGCTGGAAACTCTAATCTGAATGAGTGGACTATCCTTGAACCTTTCGGAGAAATAAAGACTATACCAATTCCTTTGCCCTCTTTATTAGCTGAGCCATCAACATATACTTCCCACTGGTTTGGATCTCTTTTCAGCAAGTCTGGGACTCCTTCATCTGGATCTTCCTTTTCCATGAATGGAATGTCTTCAGTTTCTTCTTCTTCTTCTTCTATGGGGAAGTCTGCCAAGAAGTCGGCGATAACCTGTGACCTTTGCGCTGTCCTTATTTCGTATTTGACGCCGTACTGATCTATCTGAGCATTCCACTTAGCAATGCGTCCTGCTCTTTGAGAACTATGAAGAATAGCTTCAATGGGAGTTTTGGTGAGTACCGTTATGGGATGAGCATGGAAATATGGACGAAGTCTACTAGTGGCAAAAACCAGAGCTAGTATTAGTTGCTCTATTTTAGTATAATTCTTCTCAGCAGGCTGCAGAGTTCGACTAATATAATAGATTGGTGTCTCTCCTCCCTTTGTCCGCACTAAAACTGCACTGACCGCTGATGATGTGGCCGCCAAGTAGACCCTCAGTTCTTCTCCATGTTCCGGCGGTTGAATGGCTGGCAAGGTAGCTAAATACTTTTTTATTCCCTGAAAAGCCTCCTCATGGTCCTTTGTCCAGTTGAACTTTTCTCCTTTCTTCAGCATTTGGAAAAATAATTTACACTTGTCAGAGAATCGAGATATAAATCTGTTGAGAGACGCCAATACACCATTTAAGCGCATAACATCCTTCAGAGTTACCGGCGAGGGCATTTCCAAAACAGCTTTGACTTTGGCTTGGTCTGCCTCTACTCCTTTCTTTGTAACAACATAACCCAAAAACTTTCCGGATGTGACGCCGAATACACACTTTGCTGGATTGATTTTTAACTTAGTTATTCTCATGTGATCAAAAATTTCTTTCAAGTTTTGTACATGATCCTTCTTTTTCTTACTCTTGACCAACATGTCATCGACGTATACCTCCATAGTTTTACCTATCCATTTCTCAAACATATCTTGAGCCATCTTTTGGTACGTGGCGCCAGCATTTTTGAGACCGAATGGCATTCTTGTATAACAAAATAAACCCTTAGTGGAGAAAAAGGCTGTATGACGCTGATCTTCTTCTGCCAGCGGTATCTGGTTATACCCAGAATAACCATCCATAAAAGATAGCAGCTCATGCCCAGAGGTAGCATCGACGGTCTGATCTATGCTTGGTAATGGAAAGCTGTTTTTGGGACACGCCCTGTTCAAGTCACTGAAGTCAATACAAATTCTTACTCCTTTATTCTTCTTAGGAACCACCACCATATTAGCTATCCATTCTGGATATTGAACTGGTCTAATGATTCCTGATGCCCTCATCTTGTCAATCTCTGCCTCCACCGCTTCCTTGTATGCTGGTGCCAACTTCCTTGGACGCTGTTTGAATGGCCTGATCCTTGGATCTATATCCAACCTATGGCATGCAGTTTCTGGATCAATACCTGGCATCTCATTCATGCCCCAAGCAAAAACATCCACATATTCCTTTAATAAAGCCTCTAGCTGCCGAGATTCTTCTTCATTCAATAATGTGCCAATTTTTACTATCTTAGGAGCATCTTCTTCACCTATGTTGATCTCTCTTGTAGGTTCTACCGCTGTGAAATGCAAATCTGGCTCACCCATAGGCGAAGGTTCCTTTAATTGCTATAAAGGTGCCGCTGAAGGACCTGCTGCTGAATCGCCCTCCTTCACAGAAAGAATGTATTTGTTGGGTTCAGCGACTAGTTCAGTTATTTCTTTAGTCTTGGTTGCTTCTTTTGTCTGATTCCTTTTCTCATTCATCCTGGCCTTTCGAGTTTCACGCATTTTTACGTCTACTTCATTGCATGCCTTTGTTGTAGATGAGTCGCCAACGTATTCAGCTACCCCTTCTGGAGTTGGAAAACGCAACCGCTGATGATAAGTCGAAGGCACTCCCTTGATGCTGTGTAACCATGGTCTGCCAAGGATTGCTGCATACGGCGAGTCTACCTCTACAACACATAAAGTAGTGTCCATTATCAAAGTCTTGCATGTAACAACCTTCATCTTCACTTCTCCTTTAGGTTTGGATGCTATCCCATTAAATCCATAAATACTGTATGAAGAAGGAATTAACGACTCTACTGGCTCTTCTTTAGAATCCATGGCCTGGTACGCTGAGTTGAAGAGAATGTCAACAGAACTTCCTGGGTCAACCAACACTCTTGGAACCTTGAATTTTCCTATCTGAATAGTAAGGACCAATGGATTCAAATGGCTTCTTGCCTCAGGTGATAGCTCTACCGCCGAAAAACTGACTGGCTTTTTCATCCATTCTAGTAGTGGGCTGTTCTTGACGGCGACACTGAAGATCTCTTTGCCACTGCGCTATCCCTCTTGTGAATTCTTGACATTACATTATTATGAAATTCGTCTCTCTGATTGTTGAATGCACAATTGAGAAACAATTCAACTCTTTCAGATCACGCTGAACTTCAACTTCGAATACTTCAGGCTTTGGCGGCACTGCTTGGATTGGTTGAACCTCCAATGGTGGCGCCGGAGGTAACTCTAAGAAATCTTGAAATCTTCCCATACGGATGAATCTATGCACCTCTCTTTGAACTCCTGTGCAGTTTTCAGTTGTGTGACCATGGAATTGATGGTATTGGCAATATTGGGTAGTGTTAGAAATAGGGTTCGCGGGATTTCCTCTGTTAAAAGGATAGCGGATTTCATTTCTTGATGCTGAACTTTCTATCTGCCCAAATGCATCAGTATATGTGACACGTAATTTTGGTAGTGTGGCGTCTTGGAAATCTGGGTATCCTGGCTTTCTGTCGCCGAATCTTCGATTGTCATTGTTAAATCTTCTATCACCATTCCCTTGTCGCCGATTATCATATCCTCCTCTGTTGTCGCCATAATTTCTTCTATCGTTGTTGACGTATCTGCCTCTATTTTCATACCCTCCTCTGTTGTCTTGGTCATCTCTTCCTGCATAAGTGTCTCTCTTTCCTTGATTCCACTGTTGATTGCCATTCTGATGATACTGCTGACGTTCTTGTGGCTGCTGATGTGGGACAACTGCCGCTGAAGGTGTTGCTGCTTCTGCTTCCAATTTTTTGTGTTCCTTTCTAATCCATTCCTTTCTTGCTTCTTCTTGTTCTTCCGGCGACAAATTGTTGATAGAGTGAGCATGCTTTGCGCTTTCTTTCTTCTGGCGTTCTTCTTCTTCTCGCATTTCTTCATATACCAACCATTCATTCTGCCTTGCCCTTAACTCTCCTATATCTGCCACTGGAGTCCAATATAAAGACTGGAACATCTGATCCGTTGTTTCCATACCACTGATAAATGCTCCCATCTTTTCTTTGTCAGATACCGCCGTCCCCACTTCACTACACAATTTTCTCCATCTCATAATATAACTTCTACACATTTCCGAAGGCCTCTTCCTGTTGTTAAACAATTTCTCCGCCCCAGGGCGCACTCTCTTGTTTTGAATATAATTTGCAATAAATTTCTCTTCCAACTGCGCGTATTTCTCAATTGACTTTTCTCTCAGACCGCCGAACCAGGCCAAAGCTTCATCCTTGAGAGCAGCAGCAAACGACATGCACATTATTGGATCTGAGCCAATCCATGCTGTTAAATCTCTTCTGTAACTCTGTAAGTGCAATGTAGGATCTCCTGTACCATCGAAGATTGATGAAAAAGTTGGCATACTAAATCTCTTGGATACATATCCGTACGTGATTTCATCTACAAATGGCGTCTTTTTTGCTTCTGAAATTGCCTTTTTTAGTTTATCGTCTTTTGTCTGACCGGCGGCTTCTTCTATCTTCTTCTCCATACGGCGTAACCTTCTTGAAACGTATTCTTGTATATCTTCCATCTTGCCCGAGTCAGCGTAACTTTCTTCACCGTGATTAGATTTCCCAGCCCTCTTACTTCCTTCTTCCTTTTTCGCTGTAGATGTTGCCACCTCTGGCCTTGTAGATCTGCTCTTTTGATGTTTGTGTACTGTACGAGTTGAGCGGCTTCTGCTTCGACTTTCCATTAATTGCCTATGATGTTCTGCCAATTGTAAGTTGCTCTGAAGGATGATGTCCATCTGTCTTTGCATTTGCAACTGCATCTGAGCTTGATTTATGGTGCTCTGCTCAAAAAACTTCTTTAGCAATTCTTCAGTATTGTTAGCGGATTTTCCTTCCGACACTGTTATTGGCGCTGTTCTTGATGCTCCAACAGCTGTCACCATTCTACTGCTACCTCCTATCTCTTTTGATGTATTACCAGCTGCTCTCGAGGGTATCCCATTAGAGTTGAGGTGACCATTTACTACTCTTGATAGTCCTTCAACTGCATGAGATGTTTCACCGGGAATCGCTGTTTCTTTGATGGTGCCGTCATCCACTGCTTTTCCTTTACTTTGTGCTAGGACTTCTTCTTCCTCATCCGCTTCTGGTATTCCATCCAAGTGCGTTATATCTTGCATCAGAATAGGACCAATAGCCTCTGTCTGCTGTTGAGGTACCGTTGACTGCGTTGTTGTTGTTTGCTGTTGTTCTGGTGTCGGCGCTATTGACTGCTGTTGCTGAATCTGTGGCATAGTTTGCTGTTGTTGCTGAGACACTGGCTGTGATGTTGTTGTCTGCTGACTTGTATTGCCGCTCAAGAAAAAATCATGTGCAAAACCCAATGGTGGTACCGCTGAACTTCGCAAGTTACGCTGATTAGGAAAAGGTACAGACTGAGCGGGTATGGGAAACTTTGAAGCTTTACTTGATGACGCCGCACCTCCTTTCCGCTTAGTCGCCATTTTGGTATCCTGTGTAGAAAACAACAAAAGCACTTCCTGACAGTATTAAGCTAGCTTGACTGTTAGCAAATGCCAAATTCATTAGTGGAGGTGGTTGAGCAGTTTCTGACAAAGTAGGAAACAAACAAAATAGTACAGAACACAGCAACAACATTTGCAGAGCATGACCTAGTCTTGTCGGCAGTTGGAAGAAAATCCTAAATTTTGAAAACTCATTGAAACCCTAAAAACACCGAAGTTTGATAACCATACTCATATCAAAGATCAAAATCTGTACGGCATTAGAGTTTTGTTAACAACTTTTCACAACACTTTTGATCCAAAATTACACTATGACGTATAGAATAAGAGATATCTAATGACGTATATGAACTTATCATGCAAGCAAGAATTTTCATGTATCTCAAACAAGAAATCCTTATCACGTATTCTAGCACAACTGAGAATATACTAATGACGTCCAACACGCCTTAATCAGAAAGGTTTTCCCAAAGTTTTATAAAGAATAATCAATCAGCAATGGTTTCAAACTTTCATAGCAAGAAGATTCTAATAGGTTTACCAGCATATTTATGATTAAACACCACCAGTAGCATATGTGCTTGTTAAGACATCATTAGTCATACTCAAAACACTTTCTAATTCCTAACATAAGAGCCTTTTAAGGTTCAGCCTCCTTAACAACAATAAACATACTCATAACTTCAAATACAGTAGCAGAACCTATGCTTGAGAATCTTACTACCACAGAATAACACATCAACCTAATAAGCTTACAAGCAGAACTTTATGGTTACAAAACCACCAGCACCATAAGTGCTGTTAAGATACCAACAATCGTGTTAAAACATTCAACATCTCTTAATCACATGAGCCTTTTAAGGTTCAGCCTCCTTAACAATAATAAACATGCTTATGACTTCCATAAATGGAAAGTTTGAGCATCTATCTAACACAACAGCATGACAAATACTTAAAAGAACTTCAATACCACACAAAAATAGCTTTGGTTCATGAAAACAAGGAGAATTTTTTTTGAAAATCACAGGTTCAGACCTCTTCTAGCGCCAAAATGTAGTTGGTAAAATCCCCATACTGGTGATTTTACCAATACACCCC